>JACXGM010005275.1:0-35519 GCA_016801145.1 Umbra pygmaea
TATATATATATATATATATATATATATATATATATATATATATATATATATATATATATATATATATATATATATATGTACATGTATATATATATATATAATGTGTGTGTGTGTGTAAGCGTCATAAATGTTTCAACATTTAAACATCTTTTAAAACACTTAATTTCACTTTCACACTGGTACGCTGAAGCCATACTTTAACGTTATGCACTTTATGTCCTTTGCAGTTGCGTTGGGTGGGGACTTTGTCAATTGTTTTGGATAACCTACCAAATGCAATGCATAACATTGTAGCGTATATCTGGATGTATGTATATAATGTAGCCTATAGGCTATATTTTAATAACGTTTGAAAACGTTTTGATAATAGCCTAATATAATTTTATTTGACAGCATACCTGGCCTGCGCCTCGTCCAGGCTTTGGTCTGTGATCGTCATTATTTGCTGTAGTATGTCTCCAATATCCTGCTTTCTTCCATCTCCGTCTGTCCCTCCCGTGCCATCCTGCATATGCTGCGCCAGGCCGGGGTGTCCGGCCATGCCCACGCCGTGGGAGTGCATCAACCGAGGCTGCTCGTCCATCCTTACCCGCGGTCTCTGCCTCGCCCCCAACTGAGAATCACTTTTTCTTACGGCAACAGAAGAAATATCCTTGAAAATTCCTTTAGATCCCCCTGTCTCTCTCCACCACTCTCACACTCTCTGTGTTTGCTCCCTCCCTATAAGCCTTTCTGGATCGGATAGGGAATGAGAATGACAAACGTTCTCTCTTCGCTCTCTCTCCCAGCAGGTTTTGGTGAAATCTGATCTGAAACTGATTTTGGCATTGGCCACTCCTGCACAGCAAGGGTTCTGTAGAAAATTGCAGATTAAACTTTAAATCGTTAAAATCATGTCAAAAGTGAGGTGTGCAGAGCGTGTAATATGCAATTTCCTCGAAAGCCTGATGCGCGGAACATGTAACAATCCCTCTCTATAACTGTTAGACGTTAAAGTAACACCAACTGTTATTGTTTCGCTAATGTAATGGAACTGACACATAACCAGAGTATGGAATATACAAGCCTCCGCCCCCTGAGTCATGATTGGAGAAGATCGCGTAAGTCCCACCTCGGTCTCCTCTGTAAACGTCAGTCATCTTTCTCTGTAAGCTGGGACGCGACAATAAACATAAGGAGATGTGACCATGAACATTGGGTCTGGACGGGGTGGAAATGCAATGATGGATAGAGACGGAATAATAAATAATTGTGCTTGGCACCAAAGCTCTGGATCGGATGTCCGCTTTTTATGTCACAAAGAATAGACACCTCCCCGTTTGAAATATGCAGTCTTATGTCTTATTTCACTGCAAATTCACGACAATTTATTTAAGTAAATCAATATCCCATTGTCAAAATCTCACAAAAAACAACACTTTAGCTTCAAATTATCTATACCATCAAGTATTTATGTAGGTCATTTTAGCTGATATATATATATATATATATATATATATAGCACAACTGTTCTAAAAAAGTGGCGATCTGAGCTGGTGTTTTTTCTGTCTATGATAGCTTCTGGCAGAACAGTTGATCTATGCTATCACTGAGCTGCACTTCTTTACTGTTATAGCCAGAGTTAAATCGATCAGTCCGTTTTCTCATTAAGTCTTGAATAGCAGGTGAGGCAGTAATTGTCACAGGGGTTGAAGGTTTTGGTTGTGTGTGTTCTCAAACCCAGTTCCGACTCATGGTCTAACCTTGCACCCTGACACTGCACTCAGGAGTTTGCCCTCTCTTTACATCTAAGCCCCTTTATGTGAATCAAACGGTGATGGATTTCTGCCATATGAACATACCATGTATCTATCTTTGTAATCTCTTCCCATAGAGCCTTGAGGTGAAGTAATAGTGTTATATAAATCTATTGTGCAATATTGTGTGTAACAGCCTTTAAATTGAAATGGAATGTTATCCCATGTTGTGTATGCCACTTAGTCAGTCAGAGATTCTGGCAAAATCTTCACCCATCACCATTTACAAATAGACAGCAGAACAGATGTGTGGATCATTTCCACTATCAGGTCTCCATTGTAAAATAAATTGTCTGACCTCAGTGTGACTTACTGGAAGTGAAGTTGAATACATTTTCAAATAAAATGATAACCTGGAGGTTTTTCTGATATCTTTAGACGGAATAATTGGTGCTATTATACTACTTGTTAGATACAGTAGCTTGCCTCCAGTATGCTTTAACACTGATATTAAAAGAGGACCTAAATAAACCAGAGTTGTTTGTGGTGCTACACTACTTACAAATTCAGAAAAACAGCAGTGGAGCTGTAATGAAAAAAATGGTCTGACATAGCACATTCCCCTCTATTAAAACTGAATGTGTTGTTCCAGCGTTTATATGCTCACCAAAAGATTCAGTGAGATTTGATTAGAATTGCAAATGAAGCTCACTGAAAATAAAAATTCCTTCATACATAAATGAGGAGAGCTGTTTTTGTAAAATAAAAAAATGTAATATTCAAGTAGTACTATAGAATCTAGTTTCATTGTCTACTATTGCACAAAATTGGCCCTAGTCAAACCATTTGAATATTGTTATAAAAGACCATACAGATTTTAATAGATTTCTGGATATTGAATGTCTTCATTGAATGTCTTCTGAGCAACGCAACAAAATGGATGCTGACTATACATGATCCCTACAGGGTATCGAATCTACCTTACTGTAACAGGGTCAAATATCTTTCCCAACAGAACAGGTCAGGATAGTACAAGTAATATACAGGTGCATAACAGTACATCTCACCAGGAAGTAACCTTGATGAAAAATTCAGTTGTTTGCTACTTCCAGAGTCCCTTAGGCATGAATAAAGTGAGGTCCATAGTGAGAGAGATGGCAAAATGGAGGGAAGAGAGAGGGGAAGGGAGAGTGAGAGAGATAGAGAGATGGGGTGAAGCGAGGGGGGGAGACAGAGTGATACAGAGAGACAGCGAAGAGAGGAGAGGGAGAGAAAAAAAAGCTTGAATTCAGCTTGAAACCCGTCACGGACGTACCGGTGGAGGAAACAGCCACACATTCAGTCAGTCAATGGCATTAGGTGGAGATGGGCACAAATTAAACTTTAATCAAGACTGGAACATATTACAAGGCAAGATTGGGCTCAGGATTTCATAGCTCAGGGTCTACACTGACCCTCTCCTCCAGAACCCAATGAATACAGAAATGAGATTGTGTAACGTGGATGCTAATATCAGGATGTCCATGCCCTGCAAGCATGTTTACATTAGCTATTGGGCCTTTAGCTGTAAGATTCATCTGGCTGTGAGCACCCAGGCCTCATGTACTGTAGCGCTCTGCTTTAATTCTGCCCACTGGGGAGAGGTTGTTGTGAATGAGGCAGGAGCCTGTGAGCCCAGTAGCTGCTCCTTGAATTTTCACCAGCTCATTTACATTAATAAAGAGACGACTTCTCTCCTTGTCAGAACACTGTTTTCCTTTTTTCCCGTCTGCCTCCCTCCAAAGATCCCTGGGCGACTCCTGGAAGGAGTGGGAAAATCCGACTGTCAGGGACGACAAGACAAATGAATGCCGGTGTCAGACGTGTGTGGCTTCAACGATGACAGATGGAGAAGAGCTGTCCCTCCGTCGACAGGCATGCTTCATTTTTGAATTAATAAATCTGAATTTTCCCCTTCATAACAAGTGGTACCTTATTTGACAGTTCCACTTTATGAGTTTGCAAGTGGGCGTGTGTGAGGGTAGCTAGGTGCTGACTGGACATGGGGGATGTCTTGCTTATATTTCACCAAGGTGTTTGTCAACAACACATCATTTGGTTGTGTGAACTGCACATCGGGACTAGATGAAAAATAATAAAACCTGACATGGTATTTCTGTTGGTCCACACTATCAAAGATGTCATTTCTGGCTCAGGGTAGGTTAAGGCATTAGAGCTAGCTTTAAATATGGCATCAAATGAACACTATTGAGGTAAAGAGTAGGTTTAAGTGTTAAGGAACATGGATTTCTGGGTTTCTGGTCTCCGGGATTAGAAAAACAAATAGACCTGTGTGTCACTCAAGACCTGACAATTACCATACCTTCAAGAAAAAAGGCTATTTCTGAATTAAATTTCTATACAAAAAAGTTGTATGCCAAATATTTTTGCAAACAGAAGTTGACCTGACCTTACATGATACAAAGTGAAACATGCCAACTTTCTGCAACATTTAATACAAGATTATGATTTACTTGCATTAATTATTCTAATGAACGTGATAGATGGTGCAGGTATAAAAAGACCCATGCAAAGGAAAATAAAGCAAACACTATTTTAATCCAAAAATACTTTAAATGGGTGTTAAGTGGTTAGAGATTCAGATTTTTTGTCAGAATGTTGTCGGTTCGATTCCCAACTGTGCCAAATGTATTGTGTCCTTGGTCAAAGCACTGAACCCTAAATTTCTCCAGGGTGACTGTCCCTGTACTTACTCTAAGTCGCTCTGGATAAGAGTATCTGCTAAATGACTAAAATGTAAAATAAAGACTTGAAAACAACAAGCCTGACATCTCAACAATCAACAACAAACTACTAGACACAAACCAGGAATTAAATACATTGGTGAATTTGGAAATTAGAGTCCGGTGTGTGTGTTTTGGAGTGAAGTTAAGTTTTACTACCACTAAGGCTGACAAAGTTTGATTGAATTGTTTGTGTTTCAATTTGTCAGGTGAAGTCAATTTAAGTGTTTAACGATTACTACGTATCTCCATACATTTTAATCTGTCTGAGTGTGGTGGTTGTTCTGCATGGTTTCAACAACCATGTTTTATGACTTGAAAATAAAGATAATTGACTTTCACAAAACAGAAGGCTATAGAAAAATTCAGTCAATACCTCTCGCTGCCAATAGCAACTAAACTGCAGTTAAATCGAACATTTCAAATCAAAGAGAGTTCTGGAAAACCAAGGACAATATCACACAGACTGGCCCGAAAACTGATCAGATCTGCACAACTGAACCCACATTCCAAAAGACCAGTTTTGCTGACACTGGAGTAGTTCACCAGTCCACATCGCAGCTTACACAACAAGGATCTGCATGGGAGAGTTGTCAGAACAAAGGATAGTTTAAAACCACATTACAGTACAAAACAAAATGTCTAAGGTATGCAAAAGAACCTAGACAAGCCAAAATCATTTTAGAACAATGTGCTTTAGTGACTGATGAAATTAAAATTCCTTGTTTAGCTGTAAGACCAACTCACAATGCACCCCCCCGTCAGTTCTAGGATCCTGCTTCTGGAAAACAACAGAACACAATGCACTGCTCATCATGACCCACTCTCCAGGTCCCAATAACCCGATTTCTGAAAACCTTTGTTTCCCACCTGAGTTTTGTTAGTGTCTATTATTTAGCTCAGTCTGTTTCATGTGTTTCTTGTGAGGTATTGTTTGTAGTTGGTTATGACATACTGAGCCCTTTATTTCGAGTTTGATATTGTTGTTTGTCTTTGCTAGTGTACCGACCTATTTCTTGCCCGCTTATTGGAATTATCTTTTGGATCTTGTAATTGTACCATTGCCTTTTGACTTTTGTGGACAAAACTATGCCTGCCTGACATTTGTTTTGCCTTGTGGAAACCTATTTATGACTGGCGCAGCAAAAGGAGTGGATTGACGAGCTCTGCCAGTTACTTCAACAATCAACCCTTTCGCCGCAAGCGTCAGGGCTCAGAGGTATCTCCACCATCCCCACCACCCATCTTAATGTCTAATAAATATGACGGCTCCCCTGGGAAATGCAAGGGATTCTTTATGCAGTGCTCTCTTTACATTGAGCAACACCCTGCTAATTGCTTTTCTGATAAATACAAGATTGACTTTATCAAATCAGTGCTAAGGGGAAAAGTTTGGGCTACGGCACTTTGGTCCGCCCGCAGTACCCTTTTTAAAGAGCTGTTTGATCACCCGGTAACTGGCAGCAGTACTGGACAGAAAAAAACATGGATGTCGCACCACCACGGAATACGTACTGGACTTTTGCACCCTATCTACGGGGAGGGAATGGAGTGAAGCTGCACTCTTCACTGTCTACCAATGCGGACTCAACAGAGAGTTACAAGCAGAACTGGCCTGCAGAGGTGCTATAACCAATCTTCATCAATAAATAAACATGTCCATTGCAATTGATAACCTGCTGGCCGATAGGAAGAGATCCCTATCACCCCGTACCCATACACTTACCACTCATATGCCTGGCCCTACTCGTCCTATGGATCCTGAGCCCATGCAAGGTGACTTCTCCGCTTTCTCCAACAAAGAGGCAACGAAGGATCCAGGAGCACCTGTGGGTAGGGTCGGCATCACATCAACCACTGCCCTATTTGTCCACCCCAACCGGAAGAAACGAGACCCATGCGTTGGTAGCTCAATGGTTAGGGAGTCAAACTTGTAGTTGAAAGTATGCTGGTTTGATACCCGACTGTGCCAAATGTCATTGTGTCCTTGGGCATGGCACTTTACCCTAAGTTGCTCCATGCAAATGTCCCTGTAAGATGTTGTGTCCTTGGGCAAGGGACTTTACCCTAATGGCAGCCGCCATCTTGGGAAAACAGCCTCGACCAGTTGAACCATGAACGCCATGCTACGTGAGCTGAACTGTGACTTGGAATCTCCCATGGCAAGAGGTTTTTCGGTCATTCATGCAGATCAATGAGCAAGACTTACAGTTGACAATGCAAACTAAAATCAAACACAATTTGCTCACAGTTCAGCTCACGGTCCTGTCATCAACCCGTGAGCAACTAATTCTCGGACACACCACTGGCTTAGCCTCCACAACCCTGTCATCTCTTGGAGATGAGGAGACCTGCTCTTGTCGAGTACATTCTATTTTTCCCAGTGCCTGTAGAGCCACCACTGTGGAAGATAACAACTGTGTCCCTCCCAGCCTGATCTCTCAGAAATCCGTGAAACTGCCACGGAGTCTGAAATTCAGAATCCGTGGCAGTTTCACGGAATGGGACCAAATTCCATGGCAGTTTTATGGAAAAGTCTGCGATAGGTGCACAGTGAGAACTTGCTGTTAACTCGATCTAAGCCTTACCCAAACCCCTAACCTAACCTTAACCACTCAGAAACCTTGCTGTTAATTTGATCTAAGCCTTACCCAAACCCTTACCCTAACCTTAACCAGTTAGAAACCTTGCTGTAAATTCGATCTAAGCCTTACCCAAACCCCTAACCTAACCTTAACCACTCAGAAACCTTGTGGTTATTTTGATCTAAACCTTACCCAAACCCTTACCCTAACCTTAACCACTCAGAAACCTTGCTGTAAATTCGATCTAAGCCTTACCCAAACCCCTAACCTAACCTTAACCACTCAGAAACCTTGCTGTTAACTCCATGTAACATGTATTATGTCGTAATCAGCCGCGGTCGGTTGATCTTAATTGGGGAGGACGGGCTCGTATTATGCTCGGGACCGGAGTGAATGGAATGGTGTGCAATGCACAAAACACAGTGTTTTTTTGTTTTGCACACCAGGTTTCCATTCACTCCGGTCCCGAGTGTAATACGAGCCAGTCCTCCCCAATTAAGATCCACCGACCGCGGCTGGTCGTAATGTATTGTTTGTAACCATGGTGATAGTGAGGAAAAAAATAATTAAAAAGCATATTTGCAACATGTCTGCATCGCGCTGGAATAGAAAACAAAATCATGCAAAGTGTCCACATGGATTCAAACCTACCAACCTGCAAAATCTATGCTATTTATACTCTGCTACGTCAGCATGCTCTTCTGTGAAACTGACACGGATTTAGAAATTAAGGATCTGTGTTTATTTCACCGAATATTCTGCCATTCCGTGAAACTGCCACAGAGTTTGAAGTTAAGTGTCCGTGGTAGTTTCACGGATTTCTGAGAGATCACGTTGGTTCCTCTCACATCTATTCCTCCTGAATATGCCCAGTTCCGACGCACGCAGTGATTCTTCCACCTCATCACTCTTGGGACTGCGCTATTGACCTGCTTTCCGATGCTACATATCCCAAAGGAAGAATATATCCATTCTCATTACCTGGAAAAGAGGCCATGAATACCTACATTGAAGAAACCCTCCAACAAGGGTTTATATGCCCATCCACATCACCTGCAGTCTCCAGCATCTTTTTTGTGGGCAAGAAAGATGGAGGGCTCCACCCTTGCATCGATTACAGACAGTGGCGGGCCGTGCATTTTACACCTAGGCCTTCACTATCTTCCCGAAATTAAAACTGATTATAATAAGCTCACAATGACATTCTAGGGCTATAGGTTATTGTAATTTGGCATAACCACACCATATTCATAGTGAAGATAAGTTTATTCCACTTGATAAAGGTTATTTAACACAAGGCTCAACACCTATGAGACTTGCAATACACTAATTGACCCGACATGACTGAAACCATAAGAATGTACCACTATTACGCACTATGACAGGATGTCGCATTACACACACTGTATAGCCATCGGATAGCCAAAATCAATGTCCTAACCAATTAAACAAGAACTAACTCACAACACCCAGTCACAACACCACAAACATGCAAAAATGCCAGAAGGAACAATCAGGATTCAACAGACTTCTCCAGAGATTGCAGACAAGCTGCGGATTAAACGCGCATGCAGGTTTACCATACACACTCAAAGGCACAGCCCGCAAGACCACTGAATCTGAACCATAGACCTTATATATATATATATATACACGATCTGAACATGCTTCGTACCAGTATTGATCTAAAACAAGCAAGCAGTAATAATTAAGCAGTAATAATTAATTAACTGGTATTAACAGGCTTGGCGCCATGATGAAGTATGTCTGTTTATCTCCCCCTGCTTGAATACAAATACAGTACATGCACTGGAAAAGAACCCCATTAAGAACCGTTAAGGCCCTGTTAGTAAAAATATATATAAAAATCCATCAAACTCACCAAAGCTGCTCATTATTTGAAAATTATTTGAAAAGAAAGTCTGTCCTCCTTTCTTTTTTAAAAAGACTTCTGTGACACGGTTGTACAGCACATCTTTGCGTTAACTTCCAATAAAAGATCTTGCCCAGTGCTGAGAGTCGATCTTGCCCAGTCCTTTATTCGCCAGGTGTAAGCTAGTTCTAGTTCTTGTTCTGATGGCAAACGTTTTTTTAATTTTTTTTATTGAACTTTATTGAACTGCCACTTCTATCAGCAACAGAAACGATGCTGACATAAGGCTAGGCTTGCAGAAACGCTCTAGTTCGTCAAACAACACACCCAACATGGTAAAGTCGAAATCTGATGGTTAAAAATATGACAATTAACAATATTGTCCTGATGGGCTTCAACAGCAGATGGTATTCACTTTTCTGAATGCCCCAGTCTACCCGGAGACAACACAGATGAAAAAATCTTATTGGATGAAAGCTTTCATTTATGAGCTGCGCTAAAAGTAAGGCAACTGAACAGAGCGTAATGTACTAATGAAATGACCTTACAGACTAATTGAAATGAACTTTGTAAAATATATATAGTGTTAATGAAAAAATACATATTAAATAAGTACAAAAATAAAATTCTGATTCTGACTATCTTTGGGCCTGCAGAGAAGGCCTTGCATGCCCTGACAGCCCACCACTGAATACAGATCTCTGAATGACATAACTGTCAAACATCTCTATACTCTCTCTGATTCCGGCTGGTCTTTAGCAGCCTGGGCAGGTCTCCACATAAATTGGATCTGCGCAGCACCTATAACCTGATCTGCATCAGAAAGGGAGATGAATGGAAGAAAGTGTTTATTACCAAGTCAACTATGAATACCTAGTGCCATATGGGCTCACCACTGCTGCCGCTATCTTCCAGTTGTTTATGAATGAACTATTCCAGGATATGCTGGACAGTTTCCTTATCATATATATTGACGATATCCTTATCTAGTCCAACTCCATGTCTGAGCACATTCAACATGTTCAAAAAGTCTCCAACGCCTGCTAGACTATCTAGCAGGCGTTCCAAATTATTATGCAAATTGTATTTTACACACATTTTTCCTAAATAGTCGATGCAAATGACAGTCATTACAATTTTCAAGTCACCAAGCGTTAGGGTAAGTTGAATTTCAACAAACCACCCAATGAAAACAGTATTCTTTTCAAACATAAACTCTTTGCACTCTCTCTAAATGCACTGTTCCAAATTATTATGCACAACTAGGTTGTAAAGAACTGAAAATTGTCCTTTGTTGAATTTGCAGCATTAGGAGGTATTGATTTCAGTATATTTAAATAGGGGTGAAAGGAGACTGGCTGGAAGCGATTACTTATTAGACCAGTCTCTCAATCAACCTGATAAGGCAACAGCAGAACAGGGAGTGGTGCACACCTAACCACTATACATGAACAAACTTAAATCTTCAATGCAATGCACTGGCCATATACTTAACATAAAAACACATATATTACAAGAACTCCATAACATGTCCATGGAACTGGTGTCCCACCCTAGGACACCTCTGACATAAACATTAATTAAAATTCATTGTAACATTTTTTTCCAGGGGTGCCCAAAGTTTATCATACAACTGTGGGGGTTAGATTTAGGGCTGGGTTATAGTTAATGGGTTATTTTTGATAAAAAGTAACCTAATGCGTTACATTCACAATTCAAGTAATTAGTTACTAGTTACAATTATAACAAGAAAATTTGTTTAATTTACATAATTTTTTACCTTTTTTGTTTAAGAACTCAATTTAATAATATATTATCCATATATTATCCTTTGTGGTTTTTTAATCCGTATTTCATTTGTGTGCCTTCACGCCAGTAATAAAAGAAAAGATCTTGCAATTGTAATGTGTTATGCTGATTGGAGGTTAGCGAAATGGAAGAAAACATAGCCTACATTTTAACAGCTGCAAAATATTCACATTATTTCAAAACTATTAAAAGGCGGGGAGGATAAATAAATGTGTCCTGTGAGCTGTCCGTCAGGTGAAAACGCCTGTCGAGTGGGGAAAAATGGAAAGCTTGTCCTCGTTTTTCTCACTCAAACGTTTTGGGCCGAAATGGGGGTTTTCTATTATGGCGTCCACAACGAGTATGTTGTAGATGCCATAATGCACATTTTCAACGCGAGTATGACACGCGTTGAAAATGTGCATTATGTCACAGAAAACGTCCAATATGCTTTAACAGGCAATGAGAACGCATATTACAGTATGGTCGTTATTTTTACTTTTTTACATGCATAAGGTGTGCAAGGACTCAAGTAACATGCACTCAGAATGTGTGTATTTGTGCCAATAAACACACGGTCTAGATATCTATAATTCTGCCACCCAATGTGACCCAACAGATGTAAACTGTACCCTTTATACACAATATTTATGTTTCAGGCCTGCTTAATGTATTCTCCATGTGTCTCCATTCATTACAGTGTCATTACTAGGACACCAATCCCATTGCAAATTGTATGTAACTCAACTTCATTCATTTTTTTTGTATTTTTTACTGAATTAAATTTTCTTATATACTCAGATACTGAGATGAAATTGGTTTACCATTCACTCACACATTCATCAGAAATAGAGTGATTAAATTTGTCAATTGGATGATCCCCAGAGACAGTAGTTACCACAAGTCTAGACCTGGCATGATCAGGCAATCACTATCTAGGGGTGGCAAGGTGGCCACACACACACACATTAGCAACTTGAAGCCTCTATAATTCTGTTTTGAGCAACACAGTTAACCCTAATTGCTCCTAGGTTGTTTCTGTAAATAATCATTATTTCTTAATCAACTTACCATTAACCTTGATTCAAATCGTTTAAGTAATTGGGAAGGTTAATAAATTTATACTTTTGTCCAATGAGTTTAGTATGATACTAAACCTAGACACACCAAAAAGCATATGTAAAAAGCATTATAAAAAAGTAACTTAAAGTAGTTTAATAAGTAGTTTCTTTAGTTTCAAAGAGTAATGCAGTAACGTAGTTACATTTTGGAGAAGTAAGTAAAGTTACTAGTTACTTTTGAAATTAACATTCCCCAACATTGGTTATTAGTGATATGGTAAGGGTTAGGATTACACTGAGTGATAATAGGAAATCATATTCTGATCCCCAAAGCTTTAGCAAAACAAACATTTGTGTCCTTTCCCTGGTTGAGATACTATTTCCCTGGTTAACTACTATGGCCCCAAGAACGTTATAAATCACATATTGTAATATGCTTTGAAATGCATTGGTATGTGTTATTTTACCCAGAATTATCCAATGAACTCTAGAGCTGAGACGACGCATCAACATAATAGACATCATCAACTAGGTATATACGTCAATTAGCCAAAGTCAACTTGCCCTATTATTACACTGGTATGATGTCTGAGCGTGAAGATCAACCATGGTCCAGCAACAAAAAAATGTAATTATGGGAGTATTTCAAACAATTTCAACAATCTAGTGGTATGTAATATATGTAAATTACAAATGACTTTTATTTTGCAGTACTGAAAAAGGTACAATAGAAAAAGGCCCGATACTCCAAGCCGATACTTCCTCCACATTTAAGAGCGTTATAATGTGCAGCACCTAACAGGTTAGCCATAGATGGCCATTGTTGTTTTCTTAAAGTGCCAGAGAGAATAGTTGCCTACTGTACAATGCAGTATATTGATAGGAAACAGTTGTATTGCTCAGCCATGTAACGGTTGAAACAACAATACCAACAAACTGGTAAATCTGATTTACGTAACTGTTTCAATGGAGATTAAGCTGTATTTCATCACTATGGATGGACTTTTGCAGTGATGATAACGAATCGACTTCCTTCTTCTTCTTCTTTGGCAGATCGCAACCGACTTACGGTGCATATACCACCTCCAACTGTACCGGAGTGTGAGGCCGGTCACGGCCCACCAATTCAAGTCCACCCAACTCAACCCACCACCCTAAGAAATTGAAATACTGCCCACTAACCACCCCTACCCACGCCCAGCACACCCCCCACATCCCACTACCTACCCTCCCCCTCACCTTCATAAACTCACAAAAATCTCCCCCGTGACATCATTACACCCATAAACTCCCTAGCAGCACCCACCACAACATCTATCCTAGCATTCCTCCCCTTACACTGACTACAGATATTCACCACACTACACAGAAACGCCAAAAACTCAACCCTGCCCATCAACAATGAATCCTTACCTACCGCACACTTATGCTTACACGTCTCAGAAAACACCACCTTGTGAACACCCAAACTTTCCTCCAACACCGGGCCTACATCCCGCTCCTTCTCCACCAGCACACCTACCCCACCAAGGCCCCCCACCCTCTGTGTAGTAACGGGAGTAAAGAATACATATAATATGCACTTATGTAGTTAAAGCCTTAATAATTAATATATTTCCTTTTCTCCCCTGTTGCAATATTCTGAGTTAAGAATGGAAAGATGCTTAATAAAGGCATATAGAGGATTGATTGTATAATAATAATAATAATAATAATAATAATAGATTTAATTTATAACGCACTTTTCATTCCAAAAAATCTCAAAGTGCTACATAAAAGAACAACAACAATAATAATTACAGAATACTAAAAAACAATAAAAACAATAGAACAATCAGCACATAAAAGCCTTTCTAAATAAGAAAGTCTTCAGTTCTGCCTTGAAGGTGTCCAGGCTCTGTACTTCTCTCAGCTCACTCGGGAGGTGGTTCCAAAGCCGAGGTGCAGCTGAGCAGAAAGCTTGGTCCCCCATAGTGCGAAGTCTTGTGGTCGGGACCTGAAGAAGTAGGTGACCTGATGATGTATAAACGTTGTTGATATTTCCTATCGTGTGTGTAAACAGCTACGGAAAATAAATACTAGAGCAACCCGGGAAAACTTAATCAAAGCCCGCTATAGTCAGAAAGAGTGCGCACCCTTCTTGAATGGGTGCGTGATAAGAGCTGAACCTTCGAGCAGGCTGTAACAAAATTGCTTACGTTCCCATTAATATCTCCACCGGAGATCTCCTGGAAAATGATTTGGAATGTCAGAGACAGAACTTAGTAAAGTGAATAATATTTAATTCCAGATAAAGGGCATCAAAGTACAACGCTTTAACCGGACAAAGAATTACACAATACAATAACAAGAATTACATGTCGTCTAAACTCCTAAGTATGAGCTACGATCTAATGTCTTATACGGTTCAGTCTATTTCTCAACATTTATTCTAACACATTCACTATGACGCGCACTAACGTGGGCCAGGAGCCTTGTTAAAGAGAACTCATCGAATTACAACTTAAACAAAGACTTATATTCCCCCCAGGGTAGGTGACACCCACAATCTCCCGTTGCATACGAAATAAAGATCAGTTCACTGGCTGGAATTGGAAACAAAGGAGTACATTAACGATTAGATTATGCGTCGACTTGGCGGCGCTATCCGGGCTGTAACAAAAGGACTGAGTTATAACATTTGAATATGCTTCACCGTAGAAAGCTAGCATTCGTCTCTTCTAGTCGCTCTGTGGAAAAAATCATGTAGCTTTGCATGTAGTAAAACCAAAACTCCCTTTATGGGATGATCCAGCAAGCCCCAAAATGACATATCATGATGTCCAGTATAATGTTGAGTTTTATCAGCTTCCTGTTGTCTTCACCCATAGTGGGGGGTTTGCCCCCCTTTCTTCCGGGTCTCACTCAGGCAGTCGTCAAAAGACTGTGAGAAATTGCTAGTCCTTAGACAGCTGGTATAATCAGTCCTGTGAACATCTAAAAATCCACTACAGCTGCACTGCTTCAGCATAAGTGACCTTATCCACCACCTTAACCCGCTGCGCCTCTGCTGCCCGCTTCTGAACCACACACCCTCCAAACGCAGCATTGTGCTACCCACCACAATTACAACACCTCACCTTGTCCCCTACTCCACACTTGCCATACTCATGTGGACCCCCACACATAGCCCACCTACCCTGCCCTCTGCACACAGCAGCCAGATTCCCCATATGCTGACATTTAAAACACCTCAGTGGTGGTGGCACATATTCCCTCACATAACAACTAAGATACCCTATGTGCACCCTACTTGGCAACGGCTCTCTGGATCCTCCGGAACACCCGTGATCACCCCTCCCACCTTAGCAGCACTCCTAGGCACCAGACATTTCACCTTACCCCCATTCAACATCAACACTTCAACAACTTATCCCTTTGAGACAGACCACCCACCACAATAAGTTCCCTACCACCACTCAAACACCTTGCATCCGTCACCCTCCCAACCTTTGCCTTAATCGCCCCAGTGAGTGAGACCAGATGCAACACCTTACCTGTCGGGGCTGCAAACAGCACAATACCTTATACCCCTGCTCCACACCACCAAGTGCCAGCCCTTCACCCTCTCCCGAACTACACTCACCACCCTCTTTCTTCCGTGAACGCTTCTTTTTCCTTCGTACATAATGTGACACCTCAAAACTTACCCCCACACCAGCAACCCCCACACTCCCATCCGAACTCTCCTCCATGCCGACCTCACTCACGGCACAGCTGGCGCGACCCGCCACTACCACGGTAGCCAGACAGTCCCCTCGCAACTGTCTCTCACAATGCAAATCAAATTCTCGCTGTTCGGCTCTCTCCTGCTCTAACTCGGCCACACTGGAACCCCACAAGGACGCCATGCCAGTCAGTCCCTACCGAAGGCCAGCCTCATGTCCTATGTTGAGTCTACTTCCTCTTTCAGAGACCAGCTTATAAACTGTACACATTTATATATTACTATAAAAAAAGTCCTGTTTTATTTGTTATTCCTCTGGGAAAAGACTTGAATTACTTCATTTATTTTGTTGTAAGCTAAAATGTAGGATTCACCTTATTCCTAAATTCTTTTTTTATTTCTAAATACAGATTTTTCTTAATAGAAATTTTGTGATAAAATTTGTAAAACCAGTTAAAGGTTCAGTGGGTAATTTCTAGTGTCATCTACTGTTATGGTTTGTGAATTGCAAGCACCCAGTCACTCACTTCCTACCCTTCCCTTTGCAAACACAAAAGCTAAGCTACAGTGGCCGACGTAGGATAAAATATGTTGTCATCTGAGACAGCAGAGTAGATTGTCAAGCAATGAGGTTTCTTTATAGAGGTATTAAGATATTTACTTAATTATTTAGTAAAAAATGTATTATTCAGTAAAACCATGTTATTTCAAATGTTATTTTTACTTGTTCATCATTGTGTTAGTGTTTTATTCACTGACTCTACCTAGCTTGTTTCCATGTTAGTTAGTACAAGATAAGAAAAAATAACATGTTTCCTTCATAAGAGCCTTCTATCTGATGTTTACCAGTGATTTTTGCCTGCGTCACTCCCGTATTCGTCTGGCTTCATCATGCTTTCGAAATAACAATCCAACTAACATTACATATTTCTTCTACCAGGGTACTAAAAGTTTAGTGGCTAATATAAGATGTTATTTTGTAGGCTAATGTTACAGTTTTGCAGTAAATAGTACTAATCTGCTGTTTGTCTCACAAACGTAACCAGCACATTTCTCCCTACATAGCAAAGCAATTACACAGCTATAGAGGAGAACCACATGAAACAATCCAACTACATATTTTTTCTAACACGGTAGTAAAGGTTTAAATGGCTAATATTTTGTAATGCTGTAGGGTGTAGGCTAATGTTACGGTTTTGCGGTCAATAAGTACTAATCAGCTGATTGTCTCACGAACGTAACCAGCTCGTTTATACCCACATAGCAAAGCCATTACTGTACACAGTGAGGGAGAAGAACCACATGAAACAATCCACCTACATATTTTTTCTAACACCGTAGTAGCTGGCTAATATGAGCCTACAGCAAACATTACGGTTTTATGGTCAATAGTACTAATCAGCTGATTGTCTAACGAACGTAACCAGCCCATTTATACCCACACAGCAAAGCCATTACTGTACACAGCGAGGGAGAAGAACCACATGAAACAATCCACCTACATATTTTTTCTAACACCGTAGTAAAGTTTTAGCTGGCTAATATGAGCTGTTATGCTGTAGGCTATTGTTTTGCGGTCAATAAGTACTAATCAGCTGATTGCCTCACGAATGTGTAACCATCTTATTTCTCCCACATAGCAAATCCATAAGATAGCGAGGGAGAAGAACTAAGTTACATGCAACAATCCAACTATATATTTTACACCAATGATAAGGGAAAAGTCACTTTTCACGGTGACTATGGCTAGCTTCTACAAGGCTAACATTGTCAAACAACTGTTTTCAATTGCATTGCTAAAGTTGGAATGCCTTACCTGTCCAGCAGAATACAGGCAACTTCTGCATGGCTTTGATTTTTTTTTCCCTCAATAGAGCCTTCCAATTGTGCAAAATTCCACTTCTAATAAAGGAGAGCTTCTACTATTACCTAATAGTTAGAAACATACAACTTCTGCTGCTGCTTCTTTTTCGGCTGCTTCTCTTTTAAAGTTGTGACTAAACGCGCTCTGTAGTGCTGTTTGTTCGCTGAGGGCTACAGTAGAAACATGACGACAAAATACAGCGACCTCCATATAAGGGGGTGCCCGCGGTTATGTAGACATAAATGGCTCATTCTAAGGTAGTAAAAACATAATGTTTCATTATGTGAGGTCTTTAAACACCACTGAAAACATAGTTATGGATCTTATATTGCATTTCTGTCAATAGATCCTCAGAACTATTACACATGGAACCTTTAAGGCTGGAATATTTTTTGTTGGGCATACTGTTTGTTTTGAAAAGATGATTAAATAAAATGTTTAAATATTAATCACACATGTTTTCTATATTTTAAATTAATTTTATTATAATTATATTAATAGAGTCTAAAAAACCTGTTGATTAATGTAACTTGTCATTAGATTAATCCATTAAACTTAAAAAAAATTGTTAGATTAATCGTTAAAAAAAATAGTTAGTTGCAGCTCTAATGAACACACACTCCTATATATCTTACATATTGTATGTGACAGTTAATTACACCAGACACAGTTCAATGTCTTCTACTTCTTTGAACTATTTTACAATCACATTGTCAATTAGTTTCATTCTATATAAGTAAAAAAAAGAAAAAAAGAAATCATTGTACATGTAAATCGTTCTATGGATTCACATGATCAAATTATAAAAACTTAAGTGCCATATGAATTGCCATTGCAATTTCTTTTTCAACAAAGCAAGACTGCACAATGAAAAGAATGAGTTCACGTGTATGTGAGCGCCCAGTGGGAAGCGCCTAATACTGTCCTTTGAAACACGTAGAGCTGGGGGAACATGATAACAGGGGAACATCTGGTGAGCTGAGAGAACTGCCAGGACAATACCAAGCCATGTATCTGGGCATGGGCAAGCACGTACTAGCTGGCTTGCACACACACCCACACACAAACGCACACACATATGCCCATACGTGCACATGCAAACGTGCAATCACACACACTGTACAAAAAAAACAAAAGGCTCACAAAGCACACAAGCAAACAATAACCAACAGGACACGGTGAGAGAATCCACTGTGGAGACATGACTAATCTGCATGCTCAGGGGCTTAGCATAATAAGTGAATATGCATGAGAGAATACAATGATATGCCTTGGAGCAGGCCACCAGTTCTCCTAGGATTACTGTACCTCCAAGCATCCTATCTGTTGGCATGCAAACACAGACCCATTTCTATGGGCTTGAGAAATACAGTAAACTTTTCTAAAGAGAAGGTCATCTAGTAACAACATAATTACACTTTGCTGAGGAGTCCATTAAAAAAGTCATGTTGAATTTAATTAATTTACCGTAACATCCATAACACCCTTACACCCCTTTTAAAACTTTTTAAAAGGTAAGGTACATGTTAGATAGATGCCATTTTCCCCACTGAATAGGAAGTGTATAGTTTTCCCTCTACTTAATTACTAGTAAATGTGACGTAAATCCTGGTTATGTCAGTGCAGACACCACCATGATAACATTATAGAATGGGTATAGTCAACAGTTCCCTTAAGGTCCCATGAAATGTTATTTTACATAAACCATTTACCCATTCAGATATTTTGCCATTACGGCTGCATGTGTTACACATTTACTCTAATCATTGAAAATAAATAGGCTACTCAGAGAAGTGCATGGGTTGAACTTGTAATATAACTTTCAAAACTGAATACCATAGTTTGGAACTAACACCAACAATGATGTGAATTCTAAATTAGAGGTGATCATGTAATAAGATACTGAACCAATAAAATATTGAAAAAAACATAAATTCAAATGTCAAAACTCCTTCTCCGGCAGGTGTTCTTTGTGCCAATAGATACATATTTAATCTCTCAAACAGCTGTCCTGTAAGGGAGTTATACAAAACCTCATGTCTGGGGCAGCCAAGTGGAAATTAATAGTTTTAAGCATTTGAAGAAAAACATATAGGAATAATCCATTTAATATGCCATACAAGACCTTGTTAGAAGCATTCTAAAGTCCCGTTCTGCACAGAACAAGGGGGCCTGGTCATGTCATCTTCCCTGACAGGATGAGACACAAGAGTTTGTTGTTGACTCATGACTATAAGACACACTCATAAAGCAGGATCCAGTCTGGTAAGAACAGGGTTGTAATGTAACAAGCCCAACACCATCATCCATTATCCTGCACTGCAGTACTTCCTCACCACTAAACAGGGACCCCAGAAGCAAGCCAGACAGAAGAGCGATAGAGAGATATTTTTGGTGGGGAAACAGTTAAAGCCATAAAGACATACAGATCCTCAGCCATGACCCTTTGCCCTCCTAGGTATCCTCTTGTGCAGAATTCTTATTCCCCACCAAACTGACAAAGTGTTTTTAATCTTTTCTTTTCCTCTCTCTTGGAGATTGGAGAAACAAAAATCAATAGCTGCTGGCAGGCGATCTAGCAGCAGTGTGAATTACAGGCCGAGGCCTTAGCCGTGCTGCGGCTACAGCTTCAGTGTATCAGGAGATCCAGGAAACCAGGGACCTTGGGACAGCCACTGAAGATAGGCAGGGCGCAGGGTCACATGGGTCCGTGGTCTGAGGAGCATGGTATTTACTGCCTAGTCCTCGACAACATAAAAGACCATCTACTGCCAGCAGAGAGAGAGACAGAGAGACAGACAGAGAGACAGAGAGAGAGAGACAGAGTGGAGACAAGGATAGAAAGGTTTAGGAGAGGTCCTTGTATCTTCATATCTTTTCTCTTCGTCACAGTCCATTGGTTCGGTCTTTTCTCACTCCTTCCAGCAGCTCAAGCAAAGTAAAATAGAAGGCATCATATACTCAAAACACTACAGAGAGTCAGGAATAGTAAACACTAAGGTACTTTCCACACACTACAAAGGTTGAGATATCACAGAACATTTGGCATTTCAAAAGTAGCCTGGTGTAAAATTTGGTTGTGGGTTCAAAAATTTGTCAAGCAAACAAACAGAACCGGCACGGCTAAGTTAGGTTCACAGCTAGGTTTACATTTTGTACATGTCAGTTTATGAAACATCCTCAGTATGGAGCCAGGTATAATGTCAGACAAAATAATTTTTTTTCCCTTTTCCCAACAGGGAAATAATTCATTAGTGTTTGGTGATTTAGAACCTGGCAGTGCTTTGCTCAGGAATCAATGTGCCTCTGGTCACATGTCAATACTTGATTTCTTGTAGTAATTAGCTTTATGTGCAGACGCTGATGTGAGAGTGGTAACATTCCTGCTGTCTTTGAGATCACTGGAGACTGCATATGTGGCCTTTTCTACAACTGATGTAAAATAATGTATAGGATAAAGAAAGCAGAATGGATTTTTGGGGTTTGGTCTTTTAAATTAAAATAGGAAACCCTCAAAATTTGTGTATATTCAAAATCACAGTATGTATGACTGAATGTTACGTTCATGGTTAGCCATTCCACACAGCCCACGTGTTCCTCTCCCTCACCCAGCTAATGAAGCCTCCAACTCCAATAACAACGGTTTCAGTAAATGGCAGGTTTGAGAAAATGTTTCAAAAGCAACGATGTGAATCAGAGTTTTCAAATCGGTGGCATTCTGTAAACAAGGACTCTCTCGTGTTGAGGGGGCTGTTTCGGGAAGCGGTTGTAAAAATGTGTCAGATCACTAAATTATCACAACTCTCGACAGCTGGCAGGCAAACAATTAGGGTTGTGAGGATGATAATGATGATGATGATGAACTGAATTCATAATTGCTTTGTTTTTAAAGTAACCAGGGAAATTCTGATTAGGGCACGGCCTAGACGGAGCAGTGGGTGATAACTGAATGTATCATACCGTTTAAAATGGATCTACTCAAATTAAATGGTTTACGCAGAGGTCTAATTCCAATTCCTGACATATGGTGATTTGGAATATGCCAAGTGAACTTGCCAACGGAGGTATTATAACACCAGAAATACACTTGTTGACTCGAGTCCTGATCAAGTAAGAATCTGTGTCATTGTTTCCCAGACACCCTTGATTATTTCCTCAACCTGAACCCATTACCATTCATTTAGATCAGCTTTGAATGTTTTTCTACCAAAGTCCCAGTATTTTCTTTGTTCTTAGTTGATGGACCTCTGTGCTAAGCTCAATTAAGCCTTAATAGATAACAACCGATCCTAAACTGTTCCAAAACCCCTGCAGAAGGGCACTTGTCGGTCTCTGCTCCGCTTGTCATTTGCATATTAGAGTGTTTTCTTGGGGAAAATGAGCTGTAGGAATTAATTCAGGATTAATTGGTGCCTTTATCTTGTTAGGACAATCTAATTTAGGGGATGATGGAATTGTTTAGACTCCCTTTTGCATAATTGGATTGCGTTGAATGGCTTGTCATTAGCGTCATTTTAGCGTTGTCTATGGGCCCTCTCTCTGTTCTTGGCCTGAGACTCATAATGAGCAAGCATGTGTTCCGCCACTGTTTTGCTAACCCCTGTAACACAGCACCTCAACAACGTAGCAATAGACAAGCATGTGGTAAACGGCGCAGCAGCAGTGATTAACTCTCTTTTAAGGCCATTAGCATGAAGCTAACAGCATGCCATTGAGGAGCTCTCATATAATATAAATACATTAGCATGTGGCTAACAACACTGCAATGATCGACCATTAGGGAAACTATTAGCACATACTCAAAGCTGAGTTCATACTGCGTCGTAACAACAGGCCAACATTTTTTAAGAGCTTCGTTGGATGAGGTAACACCGTGCTATTCTGGCATTCTTAAATCAACTACTACTACTAAGTACTCGTCTCCAAACTGACTTAAAGTATTTGGTGAGTGGAAGAGATAGTCACATACTGTAACACCTATTAACGTCACTTCGCTGGTTACCGTTAATTTCAGAAAATTTGCTGTATTGATTTTTAAAACATTATGTTGCCTTGATTCCAGATATGTGTCTGAAATACTACTAAGAAATATTGTCTTGTCCTTTAGATTTTTTGGCAATGACCTTTATGTTGACCAAAAGAACCAATGCATTGTCATGGCGATACGTAGGTAACCATATTTAATGTATATTTCACCCAATTACTTAGACAGACTTTTCATATGGACATTCAAATGTGAGCTTTCATACGTATTGAATCCACATTCTACCAAAACATTTCTAAGAATAGACCAATCGGTTACAATTGGTGTACAAAGTACTTGGGGGAACGATTGGTTCAGTCATAACATGCTAGGTTAGTGAGGTTAAGGTTAGGCTAGGGCGAGGTTAAGGTTAGGGTAAGGTTAAGGTAAACTGACTTTTTGAACTTTACACAACCGTATGAGGGATTACATTTCCCTGACCCCAGAAACGTACACGTGTACACATCTTTTGTACAATTTTTTTACGTACAGCCTAAAGGAACAGGACATAACCTAGATACATTATATCATGAGGCTTCCTTCAGCCTTGTTGGTAAAACTGTCTTGCTGAGAAAGTTTGGAGACATTTATTAGAAAATATATTGATATAAAAGACACTTATTTTAGCCTGCATTCCTCTTTCATTGTTACATTATTTCTGTTTTCATCTGGTCTATTTTAACACTGGCCTACTTCACTCATACCTAACAACCATGCCAAAACCTGTGTCTGGCAAAAATAATGGGAGACAACCTTATGGCCACTATTACAGTGTTTAGCCAACATAGAATGATGTAACAATGCACATTTAGAATTTTTTTGTACATTCATACTCAGGAATAAAAGTGTTTACTTCTGCAATGCTGTTTTCTTTATAAATTCTTAAATCAATAATTTTTGCATTGTCTAGTATCTATAATATTTACTCTATTTAAGCTATGGTTATGTTATGTTAGCTATGGTGAACAGTAGAGGGATATTTGGATGTTCTTCATTGAAATGTAAAAAAGTGACAAATACTATTTTTCATAGGTCATAAAATGTTATAACACTATCAGAATCAGAACTGATACAGTACTGGCCCAGAGCCAATCCAGAGGTAAAATAAATATACAGTAGATTTGGTAATGAGCTGGGCCTATCGCTCCCCAAATAAGGTCCGTTCCATGATTCCAAAACATATGTTCTAATAGATCCGGCACCAACCTGGCACAGTTATCGGTACTTTTGTTATCTGTGTACTGTAAGTCACTGATTTTATGTACACTGGTCTCCCAATTGCATTTTTGTCTTCATTTTTATTCTTTATTTGAACTTTGAAATGCATCCCCTGCAAGAATTGTGCTATAAAAGTAATGTTTGATTTTCAGGGCCGCCGACAGGAGTCTGTGGGCCCGGGACAAACTCCACATTTAGAGCCCCCCCGCTGAAAAAAATGACTGTGCAAAAACAAATTTGGCCCCCCCCTCAGGACTGGGCCCGGGACAACATTCCCGGTTGTCCCCCCCGTCAGTTGCCCTGTTGATTTTACTTGAAAGGTGTATCAACGACCCAATCTGGTTTTCACCAATTCAACAGCACCAACGTAACCATGGAGACAAGATCACAACTTTTCCTGGTGAGGAATGCAGGTAAGAACTGTATTTTGCCAAATGTTCAACTCTCTGTTTCTAAAACAGTAGAGTAGTCCAGAACAGCCATTACAACTGGAAGAAGGGGCAGGTATATCTTTATTGTTTTGCACTACATAACATAATTTTTCTCCAACACAAATTGTAAAGATATTATTGTGCGGCCACTCTTCTCCGGTAAACAGCGCACAGTGAAATCTAATCTATGGTGGTAATACTGGGGCTGTGCCCAGCTAATTGAGTTGATGTAGGCCTCGTATGTCCCCAGAGGACCTCTGCATGCAGTCAATACATGGAGGAGAACCGTTAAGTCACATATACAGTACATAGACTAGGCCTACTGGATGGCTCCGTTTCTCGGACCCCATTAAGCCTATAGACTAGGGAGGAAGACATTTTCTATGAAAATCCAGGAAGCAGACTCAACTTGTTATGGCTATGTGATCTAACCAGAGGGGGAAACAAACTATATTCATAAACTAGTTATAGACATCCAGGAAACTAGTTATTGACAACCAGGAAAGTTAGTTAAGAATGTCTCAACAATATGGACGAGACAATATTAGTGAATGGTAAATTCACTGTCGCTGTGACATACACATTTCCAGGTATGTAAAACTACACTCTTTTCTCTTCCTATGTGTTACATTTATACTGATTACTTATTGATCCAGTCAACAAGCCTTCTCTAGACGCTGTAATTTCTTCATTTCTTA
Source organism: Umbra pygmaea (assembly GCA_016801145.1). Lineage (NCBI taxonomy): Eukaryota > Metazoa > Chordata > Actinopteri > Esociformes > Umbridae > Umbra > Umbra pygmaea. Next base: position 24,767 of record JACXGM010005275.1, read on the forward strand.
ACCTTGTATGTGTTCACATATTCACCACATGCCTTGTTTTCAGTGCTTTTCAAGCCACCCTGCCCCGCATTAAATGCCATTTCCATTATTTGCATATTTACAGTATTAAAGCATTAAGTATTCATGACTTTCGCGGAGGGAGGAAGGCAGAAGCTGTCCTTAAGGGTGAGTGTCAGCTTGCGTACGCTCCTGGATGTGAGAACATTAGGCATCATCAGGCTGACAGACAAATCATTCTCTCATGTAAACGTAAATACCAGAGTATGTTTCCAACAGCCATCACGGTATCTGTTGCTAGGCTACGTTGCATTAAGCAGTGTAGCTGTCCCCACTCATTTGACTCCTGGGATTTCAGAATGTACCATGATATAACCTGCTAACTCTTAATACCCTGGTCACATGACCGATTCTTTGTGGCTGGTGGCACCTGTGTTTCTAAGCATATAGACACCTAAATATGCCAAATAAAATGTGCATTTCAATTGCTATTGTCTATTGTCTGCAACCATTGTGATTCATTTTCCTTGGGAGGATTGTGTGCATGCAGACACACGCACACACACACACACACACACACAAACACACACAAAACACACAAAAACACACGCTATAACAACAATGTGAGGCACAGCACCCTATAAGGTCGTTAAATGCTAAGAGAACAGTGATTCCAAAACAAATAAACAAAAAAGTCAATTATCTCTTCTCTCCCAGAGAAAAAAAGAAACCATCTTGAACAAAAAGGTGTCCCGAATGATTTCCAAACCAGCAGAATTACAACAAGCGGTCTTCCCTAGTTGATTATGTGAGGAACAGACAGTGGATATAGGCAGTGGAAGGCTGTGGTCACTGTGAGGAAAGAGAGAAAGGGTAAAAAGAGAGAGAATGGGGGAGAGAGACAGAGAGACATTGATATAGTGTGGGAGAGAGAGGGGGAATGGAAGAGTGGGAGAGAGAGGGAGCTGCCAACAGCTGGTTTGAATAGATTGCGTGTGGGATGAATTAAAAAGTTGAACCTTTCCCGAGCCGTATTCACATGTCTGCCGCTGGGTGATTAATCATAGCCGTCAGGATCTGTAATCCTTTTCAATGGGAAACAAATGCTGCGGCCGGCTAGCGACTGTCTGTCCGTTCCCTCAGCACCCAGGGCCTGTGTGCTGCAAGGCGAGCTTGTTAACTTCTGCACACTACAGAGCTGAGCCAAGGCAAGCCCAGTTGAACTGTATTGTGCCGGACTAGTTACGCATCCAGTATAGAGGCTGGAAGCGCGCTGTGAATGGAAAATAACCAGAGCCTGTTGGGGTTGGCAGGGTAATGTGAAAGGGGTATGTTTGCTTGCCTGGCCAGGAGACAATGACTGAACCCCCGAGCAGAAGCAGACAGGGGAGGAGGGACTGTGGACACACTATAATCTGTTCCAAACATGATAGGATATATACACAATACAAACAGGCTGAATATCAACAAAACCCTTTCGCTCTAGGGGATTGGTTTTGTGTATCCTTTGTGCATCCTTTGATCAATAGGTCTAATCGAGACACACGCTGGAGAGTTAAATCAAAATCCTGTCCGCATGTGCTTGGTTTCATATTAAAAACATTCAAAAGCTCATGAATGAACATCAGATGGAATTAAATTAACTGCCCCCCACCATTCTCAATTCTACTGATATCACTATCCACCTCTGGGTACTTTTGAGTCAGTGAACTTCATGTCACGTTTCAACATGGTGGTAAAGAGCTGATCTAGTTTTAGAAAGACAGTGAGAAAGTCAAGAGCCAGCAACATCGGGAGGCCGGGAGGAGAAAGTGTGTCATCAGCATAAAAATAGAAGCCTGCTAACGAATTCCTAATCATATCCCCCATTTCCTCAAGGGGCTGCGCTAAGGAGGTTAGAACACCGGGTCTTAGATGAGAATTTGTGGCACATTAGCTTCAGATATTATTTCTTGCCATTTTAAAGGGCTTTCAGTATTATTGATTGGTAAATCCATGCACCATAGTCTCACTACACTACAATACATGGCCTTTCTCAGTGAAAGAAGAAAATGGAAGATAAGTATTTCCCATTATTTCTGTAAAATGTGTAGAGATCCATGACAGGGCCAGTTTGCTCAGACTCCTTAGATCAATCAATTGAATAGAAACATAAAAGCAAAACAATTAATAAGTATTAAATGTGTGCACCTTTGCAAATACACACAGACACACAGTACACATTATGTACTACTGGCGCAGATAAACAAAGCTGTTTTTTTAGAACTATATATTTTTTTTTTAATGTACCTGTCATTTTAATGTGTACAGTCTGATTACATAATTTAAAGGTACAATATGTAGTTTTCCAAAACAATAACAAAATACGTACTTGCATTAAAAAAGCAAACATCACTATACCTATATTATATATATTTCTTAGTTGTGTACTTACATTATCCTAAATGTTTCCATCAACTTTCGAACCCAGAGAAATGTATAATTCGAAGACATGGGACGTTTTTATTTTGTCTTCCGTCAATGGCGTCATATAACCTTTGAATACTTTAGTTGCTCTAAGTTCCAGGGAACCGCCAAACATAATGTGAATAAAATTATAATATTTTGAACAATACATTACTTTGTCAGTGAACATTTTTTCTGCTGGAGAAGCTAGATTGGAAGGTTTTTATTGACGACGATAACAAAACCCATGATCCCACACTAATTCCCGACGTCATCCAAGTACGTCTTTTGCTATTGTTTTGAGTGAGAGACCCCTAGTGGCCAAAAACTACATATTGTACATTTAAATGTACAGTATGATGTTCTACTGTAATTTTTTTGTTTTTGTTCAATGAACAACTCGTAAAATTGATGATTTTGCATTCGTCTATTTTCAGATTTTGGTATAGTTTGCAACTTTAACATGTATGCTTATATAATATGCATAATTAAATCAAAAATAATTTATAAAAGTAGTAGATTTTTATGATTTTTTACCACTCCATCAACTGAACCTAGCATAAATTTTGTTTTTGTTAGCATGTTTCATGTAAACATTCAACCCCTATTTTAAAACTTTCCATGTCGAGTGATATATCATTAGAAAGCTTATTTCCTGTTTCGTTTTGTTGGCTTGTCCATATATAGCTACATCCTTTGAAGTCATAGTGATTTGTGCTGAAAGACGAGTGGAAAATAATGTTTTAATTGCATTAGCATATCTTTTATCTGACATTTTCTCAAAATCCCATGTAGTTCATGTGCAGATTTATTTTTCTCAGTCATTCAAGGATGGTCATTCACAAAGTTTCACACAGAGGTTCTTAGGTCTTACTACACCCAGACTTCTACTGAAGAAGCTTTTTTTAATAACTTACATATTTTAGATTTTAACTGTAATTTTATCTATAAATACATTCAAAATGTGCATCAGTCACACATGAGAATTATGTTTTTACGTAATTTCATCAAAAAACAATATTTTGATAAACTGTTTTGTATAAGTCTGACCATTGGGGGTCTTATTCAGATAAAATGAATTTAAACATTCTGTCTTGAAGCAAAGTGTTGAAAAATGGATTCTCGTAAATATGGTTTCACCCACGCCTGGCTAGCGAAAGAGATGGATTTGAAATTTCATGGGCAAATGCTACTCTACTACATCAGAGAGTAGATTGAAAGGACTGATAGAAAAATAGATAGAAAAATTAATATAGGTGTGTCTTCTGTCGCAACAATAAGCTGTGATAATGATCGCCCTTTCAAGCTTTATTCATAGAAGCCTTGTTTGTACTTGATTTTTTAAGGTATAGCTTGTCTTTCTGTGATGTTTCTATTAGGCATTATAATGCAAAAAAGACTAGGTGGAACAATTTAATTCAGTACATACAGAACTACAATGGCTGGCTTTCTTGTGTCAAGTCACACCCACACAAACTCTTTTTCTAATGCTGTCCTCATGACAACAACTTTGCAGATGAGGAATTGTTTTTACTTTCTTTTACATTTTGATATTCATCAGTACATGTTTGAGCCAGAATACTTCAATATTCCTAAAATAAATTGGAAAAGAGAATCAGTCAACTGGACTGAGAGAATAATGAGTTAGTTCATTCAAACTATTTAGTATTGAGAACAAATCATTTCTGTGGAAATTTTCTGTGTGTTATTTGATGAACTATTTTATATTAAAATAGCAATTTACCATTTCATATCAATGATTATAATTGAAGATTTATAGGAACTACGCTGGCTGTTTGTAATGTTGGAGAGCTAGCTAGCTATATCTTGTGTGTTTTTAAATATATTGTGTGATAATTGCTAAGGAAAATGAAAATATTGATGACATATACTGTGGGTGAAATAAGTATTGAACACGTCAAAATTCTTCTCAGTAAATATTTTTCCAAGGTGCTATTGATATGAAATGAAATGCTCACCAGATGTTGGTAACAACCAAGGTAATCCATACATACAAAGAAACCAAAACAAATAAGTTCAGAAATTAAGTTATGTGTAATAATGTGAAATGACACAGGGAAAAAGTATTGAACACATGAAGAAAGGGAGGTGCAAAAAGTCATGGAAAGCCAAGACAACAGCTGAAAACCATCAGTAATTAAAAAGCAATCCAGCCCCCTGTCAGTGCAAATTAATATCAGCTGGTTCAGTCCCAACTGATGGCCTACAAAAAGGTCTCATTGCCAAGGTGTCACACAAGACACATCTTATGATGGGTAAAAGCAAAAAGCTGTCTCAAGTCCTCCGCAACCTAACTTTTGCAAAACATAATGATGGCATTTGTTATAGGTACATTTCTAAGTTTCTGAATGTTCCAGTGAGCACTTTTGGGGCCATAATACGGAAGTGGAAAGACAATCATTACATCATAAATTTGCCTCAACCAGGTGCTCCTCGCAAGATTTCTGACAGAGGAGTGAAAAGAATAATCAGAAGAGTTGTCCAAGAAACAAGGACCACTTGTGACCACACAAGGAGAGCTTCAAAATGACCTACAATTAGCAGGTACTGTTGTCTCAAAGATAACAGTAAGTAACGCACTCCACCACCATGGCCTATATGCACGCTCACCACGCAAGACTCCATTACTAAAAATGCATGTTAAGCTCGATTACAGTTTGCTGCACAACATTTGGAAAAGCCAGTGAAATACTGGGAGAATATAATGTGGTCAGATGATGTCACATAATGCGATGTGTGGAGAGAGAGAGACGCAGGCAGGTAGTTGATGGTAGATGGTAATGACGAAAGGTTTATTGTACACGAGGCTTACATACAAGACAATTGCAGGGTACCACTGCTGTGAGTGCACAACGGATATACCTATATACTATGGCTTTACATACTCTCGACAGTGGTACGGACACTGAATAGCTAATATACAGGTACAGAGCGTACACATTTACTTCCAAACCTACAGCGACTTACTTTTCACAATATCTAATAGAAGCTCCTGGACCACCAACGTAACAGTGTACACCGATGGCAAATAATAATGAACCGCACATTCCTCTTGTTCACCCGGACTAATATAGGGACTGAGCTAACCAGCTGAAAGTGTTTAGGTTATTAGACCAACTCAGTCCCCATTCAGTACCAGGTGAAAGAGAAGAAGGCGCTACACAGCACACATAATATAATCAACAATACATTCAATATAACATAAATCAACAGTAGCCTACATAAGTTCTGGCATATATTCAAAACACAAAGATATCCACAATAAACTGAAATATACATATTAGACACATAGAGTCCATCTCTCAGTTTATATTTAGTTTTTTTTTACCGTTATTTTACCACTCCTGTTACAGATGAGAGCCAAATTGAACAGTTTGGATGCCATAATACACACCATGTTTGGAGGATTAATGGCACTACACATCACACTAGTGAAGTTTGTAGGTGGGAACATCATAGTGTGGGCCTGCTTTTCAGCATATGGTACTGGCAAACTTCACATAATTAAATGAAGGATGAATGGACAAATTTACCAAGACATCTGCTGCCATCTACCAGGATGATGAAGATGAAACAAGGGTGGACATTTCAGCAAGACAATAATCCCAAACACACAGCCAATGAAACTCTCAATTGGTTTCAATGAAAGAAAATAAAGCTGCTAGAATGGCCCAGTCAATCACCTGACTTAAATCCCATTTAAAATCAATGTAAGGAACTGAAGATCGAGATTCACGGAAGAGGCCCACAGAACCTTCACAATTTGAAGACTGTTTGTGTAGAAGAATGGGCCAAAATCACACCAGAGCAACTAGTTTCTCCATACAGGAGGCTTCTTGAAGCTGTCATTACCAACAAAGGCTTTTGTACAAAGTATTAAATGAATATCAGTTCAATACTTTTTCCCTGTGTCATTTCACATTATTACACAAATCTTAATTTCTGAACTTATTAGTTTTGGTTTCTTTGTATGTATGGATTACTTGGGTTATTAACAATATCTGGTGACGTGTTCAGTACTTATATCACCAGCTGTATTTGCTTAATCTGTACCATTTAGAGTTAGCTCGGTAGTGCTTTAAGTCGACTTCGGGGTAGTGACCGAGACCTGTAACTACACGCTGAGGTAGATGGTCTGAGGTAGATAGGTCATAGCTCCAGACCGACAACTTATGTTCTTGTGTTATAACATCTGTATTGTAATATAATGAATTAGTAAACCATGTGTAACATATCAAGCTAACTACATCTATCATCTATGTAGCTCAAAAACATATATATATTGAGATATATTGTTGCATTCAACACTCTCGGTAAGATTTAATGTGCTTTGTCAGGTTGTGAAAGTACTTTGATTACTTGTTTAGAAAATATACAGTTTCCGATGGAAATCCATCCTCCAGTACATTTCAGATAATTATCATTGTTGAAAAAACTTTTATTATAACGTAGACAACAAGAATACGACAATGTTATCAGAAAATTGCACTTATCTGTATGGATGAATTACACATCACAGGACACTTAAACTCCTTGCAAGAGTTCCTCTTTGTCTTATTTCAAATCTGATAAAGGCAGAAGTATTCCATAAAGTATTTTGCAATCGAAAAATACTTCTCTGAATGATAATTGTCTACAACTCTGATTGTTGTTGAACAGCTGTTCTGTAATAACAACAGAATGTATCTCTGTTCCTTCATGATGCACGACAAATGTATGTAAACTAAGTTTGTAGTTTCCCCTTAGACCTGGCCTCAATTCCAACCAGCAAATTTAAGTCAACATTTTCAAGTTTCCCCTTAGGACCTGACCTATGTAACCTGACAAATTAGCTTATTGTTACTCTCCTAGATGAACTAGCTAAAATGCTAATATTAGGCTCAGCTAGTTACAGACCAACTGATGATGCTTTGGGACTACTAGCTCCCGTGTCGGGGATGCTTTTCGTTATGCTGTGTACACAACACATCCTGATTAGGTAAGCTACTGACTTGTCCATCCATAAAACAATGAATTAGTGACTTGGCTGTCATGGTTGGAGAGCTAACTAGCAATGAATAACTATATAATGTATGGTCTATCATGGGATGTCACTTTTATGTAAAAGAGCATATGACCACTTGTTCGTTTTCTCTATATACCAATGAAATGTAATAATAATCATCTGTCTGTATGAATTCGAGCTAGGTAGTTGATATAGCAGGTCTCTATCGACTTTACAGTACTGACAGATTGTATCGGTCAAGGTAGTAGCTAGCTAGCATATAGTATATCTTGTGTTGATGCATTTTGTGTGTGAATTGAGATAAAAATATTCTGTGACAGAATAATGAAGCAAAATAGAGCATATAGCTCCCAGATTTTGTGTGACATGTTGTGAATGTTAGCATGAAAAATTACAAAATAAGTACTGGACATACACAAGTAGGGCTTTAACTAGGGCTTTAACGCTCTGGAAGCTACGCACTAGGGGGTGGGCACTGAGTTCGCTTGGAATTCTGGACCTTGTGGTAGCTCCAGTTTGGACGGATACAGAAGCACCCCAGTGGATATGAAAGGAACTGAAATGTACAATCGTTTTTTCTCTGATATGTTGAAAAGGAACTAACGTGTATATTACATAAGTCATCATTGGTAATGTTTGTCAATGCTATAGTATTTACTGTGGAATTTCCCTTTAAGCCAATACTTGTACTGTTCTGTAGCTACTGTACCTATGCTTTCACACAGTGGAATCGCCTTAAAAGAATATTCAAAATCCTTCTTTTCAGCACTAGGCAAATGTCAGAGTGCCAGCTGAGTGAAAGGACTCTTTGATACGTTGGTAAATGTTTAGAGGGCAGCAAGTTAACTTGGTCACAGAACATACTTTATGGCATGCTGGAAGAATTTGGAGAATGGGCAAACCAAAATCAGTTTTGGTCCCTAAGCAATTGAGTGTCTGTGTCTTCTGTTTGAACACACATGTCTCCAAATGGTCCCCGTTGGCTGTTCCACAACAGGAACTCTTAGAACACAACCAAAAAGAAGCTTGGCAACTTTAATTTAAATGGAATGACAGGCACATTTATAATTTACATTTGGCAGATGCTCTTATCCAGAGCAACTTACAGTAGTGAGTGCATATATTTTTTCATAATTACTTTTCTGACCCCATTCTAAATATCTCCCCCCTTTTCATAATTTAGCATAATCCATCCTAAAGCCACAGAAACCTGGAGACAAACATTGTCCCTAAAAAGACTGTAGCGAGGCATAGTGGGGGCCTGTGAGCAGCTGCACTGGAGGGTCTATCAAACATGAAGGCAACACCTTAGCGGTGGACAAACAGAAACACAATGAAATGTACTGGAGGTTGCCTTGGAGATGGATATAAACCGAGCACAGCGCCAGTAAGGACAAAAGAGAACAGCCACTGTTGGTCTCTGGCAACACAACATGCTCTGTCAACTAGCCAGAGTTCACCCTTAGAGCCCAAAGCAAACAAATATGCTCTCTCCAGTGATGATGACAGAAAATAAGTGAAGAAAAATCACATTTAGCGAGCAAATTCCAACTGAAGTTACTACCTCAATGACACAACTACTGTTAGCCTAACAACGACTGTTAGCCTAACAACAATTGTCTTTTCATTAGCCTATCAACAAGACAACTATAATTTAGGCAGTAAATATGAAATAACATACAAAACAGATTCTAGTGTGGTTTAATCACAAACAGGCTTAAGAACACTTCAATAGGAGTTGCTTGTTATATTGCCTAATTCTGTAGCATATAGCATCACATCAGGTAATTCACTCTTTATTGTTTGATATGTAATTCTAGGCATTTTGTAGCACTGGCCACACTTGTTTTTACAGTAACTTGTGCTGTACTTTAAAGAAAGGTGTTTACATTGGCTGGGTAGTGGGGAGTAATAAATATCTTATTCTATCATACAGAGATGCTATGAATGAATACCAGATCCCTCTTCTATCATACAGAAAAGCTATGAAACTCTGAAGGAGCCAGATGTTGTCTTGGAGTTATCATTGACTGATTGATCAGACCTAAACCCATACAGTAGATGTGAAGTTCACATTTTGCAAATCGAAAAGTCCAAGATAATTATAGTGTATCTACAAATGCATCTATTTCCCATTTGTCTCACTGTCTAATTAGAGCAGAAATAGCAAGCAGGGACATTGATAGATACAGATCCGTATGAATGTGTGATTTGATGAAGGAGATTCTCTGGTGTTCTAGTCTCTAACCAGCCCCCCCCCCCAATGAGAGAGCAACCAGACTGTGAACTGATAGCCTACGGGTATACCAGGGACTCAAGCTATTTGTTAATACAAAAGGTCCAACAGAGCCAAGGGACTGACCCTTTGAGGACAAGGAAATGAAACATGTGCCTTAGTCATTAGTCCATATCGAGATAAGGCCTATACAGTGCCTGTGTCCAGATGAAAGCTAAACATAATTAATTGGACATGATCCTGAGTGTGATCAATGTCAGGATGGTATTCAATTAATAAGGATTTCACTAGTTCATTAGGCAGAGGTACAGTTGTTCAGAATATCACACTTCAAAAAAGATCACATTCTTTAAATACAAGGGTAGAACACTAAATGTAGTAAATCTTTAGCAATGCCAATCACAAAAATGTACAAGGGAAGAAAATGCATGGTAAGACTTGATTTGGAATTACAATTCATCAAGGCTGTTTTTTGCCTGTTTGTCATACTTGCCTGTATAAATCATATTCAAATGTAATCAAAACTGTGGGGAATTAATTAAATTGAGTAAGCCAGCTGAGAGTGCAGAAATAACTTGGAATTTATTGAGGGTACGTGCTTGATGGATTGAAAGCTGACTGACCTTTTCATTTTTCAATTTCACTACGATTATTTGTGATTTTGTTATCCAGTATATGTAGTGCTACGAAAGGTGTATCAGTGGGTAGTTCTGCTCGCTCTGAATTTCTGTTTCCACTAGCCATATATCTTTCCAGATTTTGTCCATGATGAAACATCCAAATCACAAAGGAGGCATTGGTTATGTTGGTCTTCGACAAACCTCTCTCTGTCTCTCTCTCTCTCTGTCTCTCTCTCTTTCTCTCTCTCTCTTTCTCTCTCACTGTCTCTCTCTCTCTGTCTCTCTCTCTCTCTGTCTTACTTTCTGTCTTACTCTCTGTCTGTCTGTCTGTCTGTCTGTCTGTCTTTCTTTCTTTCTTTCTTTCTTTCTTTCTTTCTTTCTTTCTTTCTCTCTCTCTCTCTCTCTCTCTCTCTCTCTCTCTCTCTCTCT
>JACXGM010005276.1:0-35516 GCA_016801145.1 Umbra pygmaea
GGGAGGAGGCCTCGGGGAAGACCCAGGACTAGGTGGCGGGATTATATCTCCAACCTGGCCTGGGAACGCCTCGGGATCCCCCAGTCGGAGCTGGTTAATGTGGCTCGGGAAAAGGACGTTTGGGGTCCCCTGCTGGAGCTGCTGCCCCCGCGACCCGATACTGGATAAGCGGACGAAAATGGATGGATGGATGGATAGATTTCTGAGGTAATTTTACTTTGTCTGTCTACTCATTTAGTTTAGATATAGACTCTTCTGTTTGTGCCGTGAACAAAGTAAGTGTCTTACCTGTCACAAATACCTATGCACATTTCATGAAACAACCTTTCATCTACATGTCGTAAATAATTGTTTGCTCGTATGGTAATAGAATGTAGCCAATGGGGCAATGCACCTGCAAACTGTATTTTACACCAAAAGGTTCTATATTTACCTAATATCTTCTACTTAGGGCAGGGATTCCCAACCAGATGTATTAGGACCCCTGTTGGTACAGTTTCCAAAACATTTTGGGAACCTCTGGCCTAGGGTGTTTATATGGCAGTGTGAGATAAAATTGGAATCACAAAAAAAAGTAACCCAAATCACAGAATTTGGAGAGAAAAAATCTACCGGAATAATAACCAAAAATAAAAACAGATTTTATAGGGTCCTGCATCATGTATATAAACAATTGTCTACACAATGTTTCACAGAGGATGTGGTCTGCCAGTTCCTTTTCTCCACACGATCCTCCTGCCATCACTCTGCTACAAGTTGATGTTGATTTTGCGTGTCCAGAACTGGGCAGGCTCCTAGAGAGAGACTAACTAGTATTCTGTAACTTGCCTCTGTAGGCTGGTGATTTACAACATAGAGTTGTTCCGATTCCGATACCAGTATAAAAAATGACTCCGATACTGCCTCAAATGCTGGCATCGGTATCGGCGAGTACTGGAGTCCAGGCACCGATCCGATACCACGTAATTTATTAGAAATAGGAATCTATTTACTGGTTAGCTCTGTTAGCTCTGACACAGTTCTTCTTCGCCGCTCTTAAAGCAGTTGCGCTGTGCTGCCATCGGCAGCTGCTGTTTTAGAGGGGCGAAGAAGAATTGATCACCTGACGGCTCGGTAAAATAAGCTAACATTAGCGCATCATGTCCGCGGTTTGGCAGTACTTTAGTACTTTGGATGTACCCACCAGTAAGACGGCGACTTGCAACATATGCAAAAAATTTCGAGGGGTCGCACGAGTGTTGCAAATTTAAACACCAGCAACTTGATCAAACATTTTAAGACGCGTCACGCTAAAGAGCATGACAAATTTACTAAAGCTAAGGGGGAAAAAATAAGGACGAAATGTAGCAGCAAACTCTGGAAATTACCTTCAAACTACGAAATAAATTTCCCAAAAGACAGGCAAAAAACAACAAAGTTAACCGACAAAAGTTCGGAGTTTATTGTCCTGGATGACCAACCCCTGTCTGTCATCAGAAATGTGGGATTTCGCCATTTAATGGATCCTTTGGAGAGCCAAGGTACTGTTTGCCAGGTTGTAGAAGACCCAGTTAAAAACATATATATTTAACATGCATTTTGTATAATGTGACTACATGTACCCATGTGACTGTAATTTATGTCTGAGTGTCTAAATGTATTATAATGTACAATGTAAAGCGACCTTGAGCTATAGAAAGGTGCTATATACATAAATCTTCTTCTTGTAAATATATCTCAGAAACGGCGATAGCAAAAATATACGAGACAGTTAAGAAACACATTTCATATATGCTGAAAGACGTGCATGCAATTAGGCTATACCACGGACATTTGGAGCTCCGACGTGTGCCCCATGTATTTGCTAAGTTTTACGTAACACTGGGTGGACAAAGTCAACATTTGCCCCCCTCGAAGTGCGCTGCTTACCACAATGATAATCATATCACAGTCATGCAGGCATAGTATGATCTTTTTTTTTCTCAACACACTGGTATCGGTACTCGGTATCGGCCGATACCCACAGCACGAGTATAGGAATCGGTATCTGTAGGGAAAAAATGGTATCGGAACATCTCTAGTGTAATATTAGGTTGGTAAATTCCCAACACATCTACGGTTCCATGTTGCTGATTGGTTGGATATTTTCATAACAACATTTTTGACATTATGGTGAGTATATTGTACTGTGTATTGCACCTCTAGACTGATAGACTTTCGGCTCTGAAACGTGTTTGTGAACCATGTGAGTGCCCTTCACAATCCCACATCTGTCCAAGGAGTTGAGGAGCTGCCGACAAGGCAGGGTTAGTGATAAATTGTACAAGACTAATTCAGAGGGGAGAAAATTTTGAAAAATATAAATATCAGGCAAAAAAACATAAAGGTACCTGTATGTCAATTTAAATATCTGTTATACCTTTTTACCATTAACTGTGAATTTGTCTTTTAAAGTCTGATTTTATCGTGCACATTTTTTACTTAACTATTTCATAAAAGGTCATTGTATCTTTAATTTTATTCTGTTTTATTTTCTGTTTTATAGTGTTTCTCTTTAAAAGAGACTCTGGTCTCATATTGTTTTCCCTGTATAAATAAAGGTTAATATAATCATAACTGTTGCCCGATATTACCGGTAATCGAGCGATATTTGCACTTTACCAATATATTGGTATTGGCAATTTATTCACTGTCGAGAACTACCAGTTAACTGAGTGTAAATAGCAACTTAATAATAGTGATGACAATAGCACTATAAACCTGTATATTAATTCAAAGTGGCCTCAATTGAGTTGAATTTGCTAATCCGAGGCAGATATGTTAAAGTAAATGTAAATTTTTTGCTGAAATTACAGTAGTTATGGATCATTGAGAACAATTGCCTCTTTCGTGATTGTTGAGAAAGATATTGCTCCATCATTTGAATAATTTTTAAACCTTTAGAATCTAGAAGGACGTTCATTTAAAAATAGCAAAGAGAGCGTATCACTCAAGTCCTTTATAGAAAGGATAGAAATAAAATGCTATATTGCTCTACAAGATGTAATATTTTTAATACTCTAATTCTAATTGTACATCTCAGAAGGTCTCCCAACTAAGCATTTCTCTGTATTTGGAAAAACTGTTGTATCTGGCATGTGACAAAGAAGTGGATTTGAGAGTTCAACTTCAATTTAAAGCTGACAGTCTCCATTTTACCACCATATATACACTATACTTTCAAATCCAATGGGCTGGAACACAAACAAAATACCCTGAACCCAAACCATATGCTTAAAAACGGCTTGTTTAAAAATAGGGATAGGTCCATTTTTCCCATTCTTTGAATTGAACCACAGTTTACGCACATTCTTGTCTTATTTATATAGTGAAACTTGAGCACACACACACCTCAATGTGAAACACATTCTTACCCATTTTGCTACATGAGAGCCAAGCAAAGGTACAGTAGTTATAGAAGTCCAACTTGCACTGGCAGACTCTAACTATGATGTCATCAAAGCAGTTAATTGTGGACAGAAGCTGTGCTGGGTTATTAATTAATGGGTATCTATTAGCTAAATCCTTCCCCTGTGCCAAATGGCACCCTATTCCTTAGGGCACAATTTTTTTTACCCGAAACTAGTGTACGACATTGGGTATAAGTTAACTAGTTTGCTGCTACAGGATTAGGTATTATGTTTCCACCCATCCTGAAGGAACGCTTTCCAAAAACTGTGAAAAGGAGACGTGGAGCATTTAGTGGCGCACGTTAACTTAGGCACCGGTTTTTGTCAGTCTGAAGTGCTTAGGCTTGTACCACGCACCCTTCCTACTCACCTGACATCTTTGTGGAATATGTAGAAAACATGTTTTGTTTTCATAATTTTTACCTCTATTTTTCTTGCCCTCACAATTAGTGATGTCCAATTCCTGTTTGACCTTCTCATCACGAGCACCTCAGCCAGTATCATCCAAATGCAGCCACAAATGGGAATTCTCGTGCTGGTGGGGGTTCCCGTTTTGGCAAACTGGAATCCCCCTTAACACATTCCATAGCGTTTGAATTAATTATATTACAACATTCACGGTTAAAGTTAGGCATGAGGTTACTAACCAACGCAGTCTCACAGCATTTTGTGATATAATCACGCAATTTTAATCTGTCGATTCGTGTACACTGACACGATTTTCTCGTTTATTTCTTGTCTCTCAGAACATTTACTTTTCGCGTCTCTGAGCACGTTTCCAAGCGAATGTATTTCAATTGGAAGTATCATGACGTAGCATTTCAGAAAAAGGTATATTTTAGATGGGCTTATCAGCAAGGTTTCAGAGTGGTTAGAGTAAGGTTTTGGGTAAGGCTTGTGGTTAATGTAATGATACAAAGTAAAAATCGCCTGTCTGCATCACGCTGCAATGCAATAGAAAACACAAAGTGTCCGTTTGGATTTGAACTCGCAAACACGATTGGTCGATGAAACGCTACCAGGAACGCCCAATGAGCGTTCTTGTGTCATAACGGGAATGCTCAAGCCGCAGCTGGACCCCGCTCACCTCAGCAGGTACAGGACTGCTTTCTCCGACCGTGTCACCAAACCATCAAATTCTAATTGCGCTGCTTGTTCACCTTTGAGGGCTTTAGTTGAAATGTTTTTTAACATTTTATCAATACCGCTCATTTGCCAGAATTATTTAACCAGGTGGGCCGATTGAGAACAGATTCTCATTTGCACTGGTGTACAGGCCGATACAAGGCTTGGTGCTCTGCAGGAGAAAAACGATTTGTCATGCTCCGATATGAAACCTATCCATCATATTTAAAGACAGCACTGTTACCTTTTTCAGTAGATTTACAGGCAAGGGAGGAATGCGCCTTAGGTTTAAAGACACTTATCTTGTTTTGTGAGTCTAAGTTATAGTGTTGATCTTGTGGGAACATGCTAGTATTTGGTTTGATCTCAAAACCAACCAGGAATGTCAATTAAGTGGATCAAGACTCTGACCTATTTTCGGATCTGATATAGTTGCTATTTTTGTTCTACTGTGAATCTTTTCTTTTTTTGTTGCTGCAATTCCTCTGGAACATTCCTTGCCAAGTAGAGCAAGTCTAATCCTTCAATAGCATTGATACACCCTGTTTTAAACACAAACCCAAAGCCTTCTGGATGAACATGTGTACGAACACAAACACAAACACACACACACACACACTTTAAATACTTCACATGCACCTACACATACATTCAACAATGCACACCAACAGAAACCCTACAAACGCACACATTTCTTTCTTCCAAAGCACACACAAATTGAAAGATACACACTCGTTTAAAAACGAACTCCCGCAGTCTCCAAGGACTGACGCAGCCCCATTTACCAGGAAACATTTCCACATGGATCTTGTTAAGACTGCCTCTGTCGGACGAATGCCAAACACCCCTTTCTAATATAGTAAAAACCCCAGTACAGAGAGAGACGAGAGGACGACAAGGAACACGGGATCTTTCTCTCTCTCTTCACTCGCTCTCTGGTCTTACTCTTTGTTCGCTCTCTCTGTCTCAGTCCCATTCTGGGCTGACTAGCACATGATCCTCAGATGAAGGAGCTTGGCATGCACCCGGGACATCTGACAACAACACCGATGGCCAGTTTGGATCGTTCCCTCACCTCGGTAGCCTACATTACAGCCTACTGGATCAGGGCCAGCACCATGCTTTAAAAACACCGAAGCAGACTAACAGGACAGGAATAGTAAACACTGCTGAACAAACAAGCTGCTGGAGCTGGCTGCCTGACAACTGTCATTTTAATGTATTATTATTATTATTATTAAAGGTTCTATTTATAAAACGTTGAGTGGCAGGCTCTACGGCCACTCTGTCACAGTGTATTCAATATAGATTCTATATGAGCATTTTTGTGTATTATATGTGAGATTTCGTGTAATATTTGAACTGTCACGCTTTTTCTTGGCCAGATCGCCATAGCAAAAGTGAATCAGTTCTCAATCGGCTTATTTGGTTAGGTGAAATAAAAGAAATAGAAAGTGTTTATGGGATCAATTTAGACTATCAGCGGTATATTATTATTATTATTATTATTATTAGCTCTGGGTTTTCCCCACATCTCCGTGTCTGGAAGGAGGCCACCCAGTCTCTTTCTTGCTCAGTTTCTTTTCTCTCTCTTCCTTAAGGGTGGCTGGCTCTTCACTTATGACAAGGCAGCCGCTCGTGCTATTACTCACTCTGAAGGACTCAAACAGTATTTCAATGTAAGTGCACGATCTCAAGCCACGTTCACTTTTTGTACAAAATTTCATTGGCCGTAAGTAATTTCGTCGCCGGAGATACTGTGATGCCCCTCTGTCAAGAATGGAATTGACAACAACAAAAGGATGTCCGGCACCCAGCGGTAGACTGCAAAGATGGGATGTGAATGAGGTGTTACACACACACACACACACACACGCACGCACGCACGCACACACGCACACACACACGCACACACACACACACACACACACACACACACACAGAGGATGGCTTAACAAATTTGTTAAGGAATGATAGATGCCGGCCAGCCCTTCCCTACAGCAAGAAAAAGAGAAGGGTGGAGTGAGAGAGAAGAGAGAGAGAGAGAAATTAGAGAGGGGTGGAGTCTCACAGATTACCATGCATACAATATCTTTCTCTTTTTCTGTCTCCCCCCTCAGCTTCTCTCTTCCCAGTCTTTCTCATTCTTAAGTGTCTTACCCAGAAGCCGAGAGCACAGTTTCTTTAGTATAAAATAAAGGCATGGTTGTTTTTGGGTATTACTGGGTAAAGGCTAGTCAATGATCAATAACCCTCTAAAGTAGAGACGTGGATTTAGAGTTGTTTTCCTGTGCAATTATCTAATAAATGTCATCTTTATAAACTTTAAATTAATTCCTAATTCTATGAGAGAACACCCTGCCTCTTAGTCATGTTGCAGAGATTCTTAAAGTTGCTGCATTCATATTCAAGTTAGATGGGACCACTATATATTAGTGTCATAGTGAGAAAGAAAAATCTACATAAAAGTTTATAAGTCAATATTATGCTGCCGAGAGACATTTTACATTTTATTAGAAAGTGTCATATTTACATTTGGAGTTGAGAGAATATTTCACATTTCTAAAGCAACATTCCTGCAACACTGAGCAAAGATTAAAGACCAAAATGACTTTGCTCTTCCAGCGCTGCAGTGTGGTTTCCGCAAAAACCCTCTACTGTTTCTTTACTAATAATCTCTAACCCATAAGGCATACTATCTTTTAAAAGGCAATGTACTTTATATATTTTCTAGTTTCTTAAAAGGAGGCAGGCGAATCACTCCAGCCTGCTTCTTCACAGACCAAAAACATACATGCGGTGAGTGACACACCACCCAAACACACACACAAATGCACACAAACACACACACCACTGTGTAATCAGACACATATAGCAGTAGACACCATTCACCCAGTGAGGGCCAAGCGAACTGGGGGGGGGGGGGGGGTTTGAATGATTGACAGCTCCTACATTTAATAGATAGGGGTTGGTTCCCCTTTAACAGGGACGTTCCCTGTAAATGAAGTCCAGACCCTATCCCCAGACACCTCTGATTGGCCCAATTAAAAGCAGTGGGCCAATAGTGGCTGATCCAAGTCCTAACCTACATGCTGTGGTTACTTCTTGGCTCCATCCAGCTCAGGCAGGACAAGGGATACCCCTGCAGTACCTGGGCCACATTAATAAATAAAGTTGGCTTCAAGGGAACGGCTGGCCCGCCAGACTTTTGACTGCGGACTATTTGATTGATTTCCCGCTTTTCTTGTTTCTCGCACGCAAGAGTAAACGTCTGACAGGCCTGCTCTGATGACTTTTATTTTTTGCACTCTACTATGGCACGTTTAGACTGAGCAGGTTCATTGGGAGTTACTTAAATTATAAACATCTTAGTTTGTCGGAGGAAAACGTGAGTCACAATTCTAAAAACGACCCGTTGTTGAGAAAGGAAGCGACCGCACAAGTCCGTGAACAATAGTAGCATGGGCGTGCCGAAACTTGAAAATGATAAGCATTATTCCATATTTGGCTTATATTTTTCCTCTCGCCCTTACTCACCCTCGACCACTTTCCCTGTTTCTTAACCCCTCTCTCCCTCTCACCCCTCCTCTCGCTCTCAAATTCTGAAGATGAGTCAGTTGAAAGCGATTGCTGTAGTCTGAAAATGGTGCCAACTGGCAGCCTTAACCACCTATGCAGCTGCAGTAATATCTGTGTTGTCTTACAGATGCCAGGCTTTCCTTTGACTTGACATTGCACTGAGGTAGAACCATGGCTAGTGAGGCGTTACTAGCAACCGTGGATCCTTCAGCACAGGGTTTTGCTTTGGTTCTGCTTCGATGCACCCTGGCAGAGGCAGGTATCACCACAGGTTTGACCCTTAATGCTGTCAGGCTTCAGAGCTGGCCAAGCATGTATCTCGGCAACTCTAAAGGTACCGTCACGTATACACACTCGGTCTGCGCTCAAATGCGAGAGTTGCGCGCAATACTCCGGGAGGTAGCAACTAGGATCTGGATGATCATAGCGATTCAACCAGAGGAATAGCTAGTCGCCATAAGTCGGTGATCCACAAAACACAGCATGAGGTGAGCTAGCGATCTGAGGGAACCGGACACCAGGGTACCGCAGGGCCTACAGTTGGTGCCGCGTGCCTTCTCCTTAAAGGTCCTCACCAACATATCTGCTTTAGTCAACATGGAGCACCGTGCCAAACTTTTTATCGTTTAAACTATGGCCTTTGACTGATGTCAAACCGTTTCATCCATACCAATCCACTCAACAACCTTAGAAGACTGTCTAGCCTGGTTTAAAAACAAACTCTCTGATTGTACACAATGTACTTTCCAGACCGTTGGTATTTATCTATGGGTATTCCTTTAAGTTCAGTTACTTGGATGACTATTTTCTCTGTTAGCCCTCATCCACCTTTAAGCCAGTAATACACCTTTATGTTCACTACATTACTAGAGTACTTAACAGAAGTAATTTTGGCTACTGGTTGTAAAAGTGCACCTCCTTAGCTCCAGACTAAATGTGTGCTCTTCAATCAGAGATGACCTCAACCTGCCTGGCCGCCCCCACACATCCTCTCCCTAAACAGGTCAGGGTTCCAGTGTGTCGACACCTTTTAAAATGTTGGTTGTATGTCTTCACTGCTCACCGTCATTCAGTTTACATATCCCCCACCAGCACCCTAAAGTTATATCCAGAACTGGTTTCTTGTTCTGCAACAAGACTTGATTCCTCCACGCTGCCAAATGTACCCTTTTAAAATGTGACCATCCTGTCAACCCTCAACTATGGCGATTAAATGGCTTGCCGCTTAAAAGCATCTCAATAAACGTGATTTACCTCACTGCCATCTGCTTTGCCCCTAGCACCCTTTCGCATGCTATATTTAGTGTAATTTGTGTTTATTACATAATTAACTTGTTCTTATTTCTTAAATTATTTAGAGATTCTGTGTGTCGTCTCTCCATTTTGCATTTGAATGACATTGGCCATGTCGTCACTAAATCTTCAGAATGCTATTTATATATTATATGAGATATATGCTATTTTCTCAAAGGGTTTCTCCCTGAAAATCTCAGGAATAAAATTATGAGAAGACAACTTGAGCCAGATATTTAGTGGAAATGCTTGTTGTTGGCTTTCCCAGAGATCACCCACATGTTTACACATAGGAGGAAGGCATGCAGTGATCTTCAACCCTCCCGAATCCATTGAATTGTACCAATTAAA
The DNA here is from genome assembly GCA_016801145.1 of Umbra pygmaea. NCBI lineage: Eukaryota > Metazoa > Chordata > Actinopteri > Esociformes > Umbridae > Umbra > Umbra pygmaea. The sequence continues at coordinate 9,777 of JACXGM010005276.1, forward strand.
CAGGGTCATAGACGCAATTGAATGTGATGGAACTGGGGAACAAGTAAGGGGGGTCATGACAAGATTTAAATCTTCTCAGTGGATTAGAAAAACAAAAACAAAAGAAATCTACAAAAGCAGGGGGACTCCATGAGGTGCTTTCCATACAGGGCCCTCATCTTCTACTGTCCTTTCATCTCTCCTCTGGTGAAGAGAACAATGCTAATATGTGACATTGTGTCAGCTGCAGCCCTGTGCAGCTGTTTCCCCTTCTCCCATCAGGGTAAAAAAATTATAAAGTAGCATTGCACACTTAAAGCCTTCCAAGAAGGCCTGAGGATGCTCTGAATGGGGAATTCTCTGACTGGGAATTTTAATGGATTATAGCGCAGGACAGCCATCTTAAGTTTGGGGAAAACCGCTTAGGGTGCACGTTTCTGTTGCAAAACCACTGCCTTGCCCTGTCTTTCGTTTTTATTAGCCTGCTGTGTGGATTTCTTTTACACATTTTTGAACAGTCAAACTAAGATATGAGAGGGGAAATAGTGTGAGGCTGTGATCATTCGGACGGCAGAGTACTCAGATTGAAACCACCGTGTTTGGGTTGATAGGGCTCATGTACTCATCACGGAATGACGAGGATATCAAAGCGGCAGTCATCAGAGAAACAGGTGTCTATTGTGTAGCCATACCATAATGAGTAAGCAGTCTCATACTCTCATTAATCATAAACACATTTATCTATTACAGTAGATGAGCCTATATCATCAGTTTGTTAGTGCATACATTATTTATATTATACATTATATATAAATTATTTATATTCTCAATTATGGCCTTCCACATTTTTTAACATTAATGACACTGGATATATAATTCATTTTATTTTCCAATAAACACTATTGAAACTGCATGTATGGTGAAAACCTTACTCCATTGAAGTAACTGAAGGTACAAAATACCAGTGTCTAATAGCAGGAAATAGCAATATATATATACACACACACACACACACACACACACACACACACACACACAAAAACAAAATGGCCACTTCATTAGGCACACCTTGTTCGTACCGGGTTGGACACCATTTTGCCTTCAGAAATGCCTTCATTCTTTGTGGCATAAATTCAATAAGGTGCTGGAAAATCCCTCCCTTTGGTCCATATTATTGACATTGCATCATTGCACAGTTTCTGCAGATTCATCAGATGCACATGCATGATGTCAATCTCCCGTTCCACCACATCCGATAGGTGCTCGATTGGATTGAGATCTGGGGACTGTGGAGGCCATTTGAGTACAGTGAACTCATTGTCATGTTCACGAAACCAGTTTGAGATGAAGTGAGCTTTGTGACATGGTGTGTTATTCTGCTGAAGGTAACCATAAGAAGATGGGTACACTGTGGTCATAAAGGGATGGACATGGTCAGCAACAATGACAGGTAGGCTGTGGCATTTATCTAAAGCTCAATTTGAACTACAGGGCCTAACTTGTGCCAAGAACATATCCCCGACACCATTACACCAATATTACCAGCCTACACCGTTGATATGAGGCAGGATGGTTACATGACTTCATGCAAATCACCTTCCTTCCTCATTCTGATACTTGATTTGAACTTCAGCAGATCGTCTTTCTTGACCAGGTCTACATAGGAAAATGTAGTATAGTAAATGTAGGACTGTAGCGTACATGTAAACATTTACACCAAATTATTTGATACTGTGTTATGGTCAATGTGTAGTGTCTACGTAAGCCAGAGTAGTAGAGGCAACCTAATGTAGTCTTTTTAACAGCAACAACACTTAATTATAGATACCTCTGCCTTTTTTCTAGATGTCGGATACAGGTGTGATTTCTTTAAGACTGCAAAGGAAGCTTGGCTTCCCATAAAATGTCAAAAGATTAATGGTCAAATATGTAATATTGTGTTAACATTTTATTGACAAAAAATGTGTTACAGCACATTCATCTCGAAGAGAAGTTTGTTCAGAATCGGCTACATATAGCAGGTCGACTGACTAGATTTCCTTCTCATACATTCTCTTAGCATCATTGTCCATTTCCCTGCTGAAGCCTGGCGTCCATGGACTTCAATGGGGCTGCTTTGAACAGTTTTTTCAGTGCTTCGAAACTAGACGGTCATTGGATAAATACTGCGTTGCGTTTATGTCCTGCCCACGGACGCTCAGCGTCTCTGGGGGTGAATGGAGAAGTGGACTGGCCTGGCCTCCGGGCTTCTGCGTGGTGATTGGACGGTCTGTCGAAAGACTGCATCTCCTTTTGATTGAAAGCGATTTTGTACTATAAAAAGTCGCCAAAGCTATTCGAGCTCAGTCCCATCACGGATTTTGCAAGTGTAGTCAAAAGACAAACTCCTGCAACCTATTTCTTGGTATTCGCTTGGTGAAAGTGCTAGCCAATTTTCATCATACTTTTCATACAATTATACACCACATTCCTTGTTTCTGTTTAACCTAATTCTTACATTTCCATTTCAAAAAGGAACGTAGGGCAGAATCTACGTATAAATAAATAGACATTTTTTATGATGTAGGTCAAAAATTAGCTTCCCCTCTTTGAAAGACCAGCAGCCTCCACTGGTATGATATCTCTGAATAAAAGCAGTGAAATCACCAGCAATACCCTCATACAGCCAGGTTTTATTGACTGGTGTTTGATCCTAGGTCATCCTCAAGAGACTGTTGGTCCTCAAATGAAAGCTGAGCCATTGGTTCACGGATTTAATGCACTCTAAGTTTCAGGTCAAGATTGCTCATTATGTGAGCTTGGTTCAAAACTTCACAAAGTAATGCATAATGAGATATTTCTTCTTCTTGGCTTCTAAGTGGTGGAGCATTCTTAGTAACTGTCTCGCTGTACTGCTGCGTTATTGGATCTAGGGGTTCAAATCCTATTTAGGACATATGGACAATGCCTGGAGTTCCCGCAGAGGGCAGCACAAATTGGTTCACCAGTCAAATATTATCAATTTCCTGTTAATAAGAACATCTTTTGGTGCCTCAGTGTATTGCCGTCCCTGGTCAGGCTTGGGGATGAATCAAAATCGCGTTCAAATACGTCGGTATATCCTACCACTGACAAAGCTGATGTACAGTACAACTGGCTCTTCTATCAAGATTATTTACAGACCCTTGGTGCTTTGTCAAACAGTCTGTGTTAAGCCATGTCACAGAGGCCACTTTATTTAGACTACACTTGTACAGTTGCCAAAATTGTTGTGTTGTCACTCTAACTACAGACTCTAGGTATGTCAGTTACACAGTCTACAGTTTATTCAAACAACTACAAGTGACAACGGGGTCATTTTGCGTCGCTTTGACTGACAGTGGCTTCCAGAAATGGTCCGTTCCATTTTCAGCGCCCTGTCCTACGAACACCCTGGCCGAGGCTTGGCGGGGTGAAGTCTGGTGACCCGGTTTTGGGACTTGGGGGGTGGATGCCAGGATGGCGCATGTTATCATGTTACCAAAGAGGTGCAAGACAGCAAGGAGTTAAATGATGGGGAGAGATTGGCTAAAAATACAAGTGGGGGGGGGGTGACAGCTGCATTGCATCAGACTGTATAACTGTGAAAAGAGCATGTAAAAGCAATCACTCCATAGCCTGGTTTCAACCAAAGAGGCCCTGAGGAAGATTCCGTTCCTACACAAGCTCAAGAGTGGTTTAAGGCAGCTGGGACTTCAACCTATAGCGATGTCAAAACATTTCGGTGCAGTCACTTTGGTTTTCTGGATCACTACGAGGCCAGTGCAAAACAAGAAGTGGCCTCTTATCCCAGTGAACTCAGATGACCTCCATTGAATGGCTTGAGTCTAATGCACAATTTCATTGTGTCACAACATGATTCCAAAACTCAAAACCCAGCACAGCCAAAGTGGCGCAAAAAAGCACGGTGCAAAATGAGAACCCCTGATGTGCAAGGGTAAGATGTTGGCTTGACTACTCCCCCCGAGTGGCACTCGCCGCTGGTCACGGTGCAGCTGACACGTGACTAATTTTAGCAAAGTATTCAGTCTGGTATGCCCAGACATCCTACCCCCCCCCCCCCCCAGTATCCAAGCACCCCTTGCTCTGGTTGAACCCTAAACCCACATGTCATGTTCCTTCATACAACTGCATCAGAGGAAGGCCAAAAGAAAGAGCTCCATGACACTCCGACTGCAGTGTAAACAATTGGATCTTTCCCACTGAAACCTGGGCTAACATCTGGTCGCCATTTTCTGTGTTGAAGAGGAGAGACCTGTTGTTACATGATAGTATTGGGTCACTTTAAAGTTTGAGAGGGATACATGACCATGGACAGATGCATCATGTAACTAAATGAAAGAAACCCTTACCAATATTTTTTTGTGGCACATGGATTGTAAATTAATGATATTTTACAGTCTCTCTCAACAGGTGTTAAAGAGTTTGGATATAATAAAATATAGTATATATACTCTTACTGTATCTGTTATTGTATTATATATATTATGGATTTGTGTAAAATGTAATTAGCAAGATTTTTGCCAATGACTACATCACGGCACTTAAATGTGCCACAGAATTTCTGACTTTCATTGTTTCCTGTAATGACGGATGCCAATGAATACAAACTCAATGTCCTGAAATAAAACTGCAAAACCTGCTTTATGTGTACTAAACCGATTATGGTGCAGAAAAATAAATGATTCTGTAACAAAAGTTTAAAAACAAAGCAGCTGTAGCCATTATAATCAAACAAATGTAAATTTATTGTCACTAAATAACCCTGCCACAAACCCATTAGCCTATATCGACTGCCCTATTTGTATTGAAAAAACCCTCCAGATATATTCAATTTTTTTCAGTCAACCTTGACGTAGCCTACATTCTTAGGATACTGTCACATTACGCTAATAAGACAGCTATAAAAAGGGAAATTAAGCAAGATAAAATGTGTTTTCAAAGAGCCTACGCAGCCAACTATGGTAGTTTTGGTCTAAGTGTTGCAACATAGGCAGTCTTGTTGAATACTTGTTGAATTTGACCAACCTTGTTTTCGTCCAAAGTTACCAGTCGGCCACTTAGACTGCAGTAACATGTGACTAAAGCATTCTCAAAATATAGCTTTCTAACTTTCCTGATCGCAGGACACAGGGAGAAATGGTAAACTTTTCCTGAACGAAACAAAATATGCTGTTGTTTTAATGACAACCGATTCCCGCATTACTTCGTAATTGAAAATGTTAGTAGTTATATTACCTGGTTTTGCAGAGTGGAATCTCGTCAGGCGTACGTTTTGGAATAAGGAAGGTGTAAACAGAGTTACATTAATCCGTTTCGTGCAACTCCCCCTTCGACAGCTACTGCACTATAGTTCTCTCACGCTCTCTCTCTCTCTTTCTCTCTCTCTACCTCCCTCCCTCCCTCTCTCTCTCTCTCTCTCTCTCTCTCTCTCTCTCTCTCTCTCTCTCTCTCTCTCTCTCTCTCTCTCTCTCTCTCTCTCTCTCTCTCCCTCTCTCTCTCTCTACCTCTCTCTCATTCTCTCCCCGTCTCTCTCTCTCCCCCTCTACCTCTCTCTCTCTACCTCTCTCTCTCATTCTCTCCCCCCCCCTTGTCTCTCTCTCTCTCTCTGTCTCTTTCTCTAACTGTTGCTTGCCACGCAGCCCACTCAAGTGAATTGACTACATTCCTGTCTACTGTACATTTTTTAACTCTGGAGGTTAGCTGCAATCAATCGGAATTAGACAAGACATTCACTGCGTTTCAGTAGAAAACTGGGTCAAAGGTCAAATAGCACTGAAACTCAATCTCCTACATTGCAGATGCAATTTGCGGAATTAATACATCTATTGCCTACTATGTTTTATATTCCAACAGCACTTGGAATGCTAAATAGACATACATGTTCATAGGGTTTGCCACAAATCTTACAAAACAAATGGCAGTTCGACAACATGTTGCAAATTCTAGTCTTGGGTATGCCAGATTTTGATTATTGTCCCATACCTTCTGCATGTAGCCCTGGAGATGCTTCCATGTTTACAACAAGACGTCAGTAAATGTAATCCATCAGTAATGTTGTCCTCCACTTTTTCTTGAGTTATTCAGGGTTGTTTATAAGTAAACTCTAGTGTTGTTTTAAATGAGCAGGCAACTATACATTAAAATAGTCAGTATACTGTAGCATTATCCCTTTGCATTTACATCTTCTTAAAGTGCTATTTTTGGGATTTGAGCAGTAACAACAGACTTACTTTTACTTTCTAGCTTGCAAACACTGTAAAAATGTATTTCTTGTTATAAAAAAATACCTAAAAACAATGTATATTGTACATTGGGGATGCATAAATTATAGACAGACCGGCGCCGGCCCATTGACAAACACTGTGTAATCACAACTCAAAATTCCCTTATTGAAATTCTTGTTCAAAAAGCAAAATATGCACTGCATAGTGTAGAATCCACTGCTATTCCTGATCTTTTCAATATAATAAAATACAGGTTCAACAGATTTTGGAAGCTGGTCAATAAAAAAGACAGTAGTTCTGTTTTCACTCTGCAAAATTCTGAGTAAATTACAGAGTTGATTTGTAGATTATAAATAAACTACAGCATTGTTTTGAATGAGTAGGCACATTTCCCAAAAAATATTAAATATAGTCCTGATCATGGATTTAACCGGCTGTTATTTCAGCTGAAAAAACAAATTAATATAGTATTTAGTCGTCCACGTTACTGTTGCAGTGTCGGTCAATGTTTAGAGGTATCGCTGTATTTCTCACTGTTGCTGTGCTCCTTATGTATGTTATATTTTCTTGTTTTTGTGTTTATAGTTGTAATATTAAAGACTCCAATTCTGCATTTGCTTCGTCTTAGCTTTTACTCAGATCAAGGGTTACAGAAGACTTCACCAGTGGCTCAGGATTCATCAACTTCGGTCCTGGAGGGCCGAAACACTTCTGATTTTTGTTCTCTCTTTCTAATAAGGGACTGGTTTATACATGAGAAAGCAGGTGATTGCAATTAACTACTAAAATAAAAAATCTGAAGTGTTTCGGCCCTCCAGGACCTTAACTTTGGGACATACTCCTGACTTTACTTGTCCAATTCATATTCCACTGGTAATTTATGAAACAAGAATCCCTCCCAAACCCTTCCTAACTTTCAAATGAAGAGACATAATTAACATAATGTAACATTTAATTTTGTTTATCTGTCAAACATTTACTTTCTAGATTGATGCATATTCTGAGCAAGTCCTGGAGAGCCAAAACTCTTCTGGTTTTCATCTTATAATTCTAACAATGGAATGGTGGAGCACATTAAACCTGTTGCCATGTAGAATAGGAAATAAGGTTTTTCCACGTGACATAGTGGGCTAAGTTGCTGCCTTGCAGGACAAGCTACGTCATGGTAGTCGGTGGTTCAAGCTTTACTATGGCTACTTCGACTTTGCCTGGAACCCACAGCACGACTCAGCGCAAATTGGGATAGATACGTCACTCTCCAGCAACTCGTTGTGAGCAGATTGAGCGTCTGAAAGTTCAATTGCGAAGTATAGTCGGTGAGCGTTTTCATCCCGCACAAGATCTGACTAAAGACTTCCGTGTTGGATGAATAGGGCGAAAAGAATCGGCCAGCTCGGCGACATGTGGTTGGATGAACCATGTGCTCGCCCTTCATTTACATTGAATCATTTAGCAGACACTCTTATCCAGAGCGACTTACAGTAGGAACATTTAAGAGAAACTAGGTGAAACAACCACAACCCAGTAGTAAGAGCATTCAACATATGAAAGAGTGAATGGTCGAAAACAGTGCTAGAGAAGGATCTTAGTGATAACAAAAACATTTCAAGATACCAGAAGTTGAATAGAACTAATTTAAGTACTCTCTGAAGAGGAAGGTTTTCAGATGTTTCCAGAAGATGGGTAGAGACTCTACTATTCTTACCTCCAGTGGAAGCTGGTTCCACCATTGGTCCCGCATTTGTCCAGAGAGTTGGGTAGCGGCCGGCAAGGCAGGGTCAGGGGGAATTAAACAAGACCAATTGGGAGGGGAGAAACATCTGGGATCCCCCCACCTAAAATAAAAAATATATAAATATATTGTTAGGAATGGTCATTTCCACACACTTTCAAGAACACATTGTAGAAAGGGCTTTAATGTAGCGCTCAAACCAATTTCTAGCCTAGTAGATCCAATCTGATCTCACAAACTCACATTCTGTTCCAGTACACTGGTTGTTCTCAAACCTCCAAAGGGCTTTCAGCCGTTCCATGTATTAGATGTATCCCAGAGCTAACACACCTGAATCAACTTGTCAGCTAATCATCAAGCCCTTACCTGCTTGAATCCGGTGAGCTAGTTCAGCGATACAAACTAACTGTGAGAGGGTTGTTTCCCAGGAGAGATTTAAGAACCACCGCAGTACATGGACCAAGAAAAATACAATGGTAGCTTGTAATATCACATTTATTTTGAGATGAAGCCCAATTTCTCTAACCCTTCATATAAAAATGCATTAAAAGGTGGTGGGGGAATTGTTTATAAATATTGTGAATGCTTTGAAAGCAAAAGGGATAATTCTGGGTGTTTCAGCCTCCACGTGGTGCAGTGGTTTAAGTCGCTGTCATGCAGCATAACTACATCACGGTGGCCAGGGGTTCTATCCTGGCTGTGGCACTGTGCCGGGGATCTACAAGAAGTGATGGAAATTGGCACGTCAGTGCCTGGATAGATGGTTAAGCTTTTTGATGCAATTACCTCATCACTTTGCTCCCAAGCATCTCCTAAAACTGTGTAAACCTCACACATACGTACAGATTTAAGGCTTGTGTTGAATTAGCATTGTTATGAGAATCAAACATCTCTGCGACATGTGGTTTGAGGAAGCATGTGATCTATCTACGACCATCCCTTACCTGCTAAGAGGTTGCCGACAAGGTGAGATTAAAACATTTTTAAAGTTGTATTACTAACAGGTCACCCCATGCATTGTGGCTACTCAAGTAGCCAAGTACCTGTGATGGCCCTGGATGATGTTATTAGCATATTATTTGCCCAATTATAGCTAATTACTGTAATGACTGTTGGAGGGAGGTGGCAGGAGGCAATTGCGATAATCCATTTTGGTGGTTTCTTTTAAAGATGACGAAAAACACAAAACTAACACTGCTATTAAATGAAAAAAGATGCGCAGGAAGGTGCTCGCTTTTTAAAGTAACTGGGCAGATCTCTAGACTGAAACAATGCCGCAAAATAACACTGATAGGACGATGAATCCTTCGGGGAAGAGGAGCAGCATACAATACAACTAAACTAACAAACACAGGTGTATACATACTGCTAGGGCTTGGGATGATGATGGTGCAAACACTAATTAGACAATTACACACAATGAATGGTGATAAGATATGGGAATGAAATGGTCTTTTGAAACAGAAAACAACAGTCAGACACAAGAGGGCGCTGATGCCTCATGTCTTGCATGACATAAACCATAACAATTACAAAAATGAGGCTACTCCTACTGGTGTCAAACATGTTTGTAAATTATTCCTGAATAATATCTGGAAGTTATTCAGGAATTCACCATTTTAATTTTTTTTTCTAAAGATTCTTAGAGTTATGTCTCAAAATCAACTGTTAGATGCCACCTCCCTGTTAACCAGCTCTTTGGAGGGGTTGCGCAACGAAAGGATCCCTTAAAGAGTCCAACCCACAAATTGCAGCACCTGAACTTTGCCAAGTGTTTTTGGAACTACAATTGGACTTGTGTTGTCTTTTAGATGAGACTAAAGGTTCCATGCACACAATCGGCATGTTTGGCGAGAAAAGGTAAGAAAAATACCCGATACCCAAAGTAACCTAAGGTGGTGGATCATTCATGCTTTGGGGCTGTTTTGCTACAAGTGGTCAAGGGGGCTTTTTGTCAATCATATAATGAATTATACTAACTACCAGGATATTTCAGCCAAAAACCTCAAGTTCAAGTTTATTGTCACATGCATTTTAGTACAGAATACCACAGCAATGAAATACGATGTGCCTTGGCACTCTCAACGCCAATCAATAAGTAACAATTATAAATTACATTTAAAAACATCAAAACACAATAACCACAGTAACTAAGCTCAGACCTCAGCACTCCTTCCTGTTGTTCTGTCATTCAATAGCCTTATTGCCTGGGGCAAAAAACTATCCCTGAAACGTGATGTGCGTGTTGCCTCTGCCAGGCTAACTTGAATTCATTTGAAAAACTTTGGTCTACATGGAAGAGGTTTATCAAGGATCTTCAAATGTAATTAATGGAGGAATGGTCCAAGATCACTCCAAAAGAATGCACCAACCTTGTAAAGAACACAGTATACTACAGATTCCTGACCTGGCGCGCGCCAAAGTGACATCATGGGAGCGCCGTAACTATTTATACTCGTGCTGGTGCTCACGACACTAGTTGCAGTCTTCCCCTGAACAGAGGTGTCGCAGCTGAGGAGAGGCTACCGACTTTGATATTTTCACAGACTTGAAGAAGAAGAAAAAGGTTAACGATGGCAGAACTGGCAGCAGCATTGACGTTAATGTCAACAGTGGCGAAGATTATCTTAACTGTGTTGTTATGAACCATTTACAGTTTTATTATGAACCATTAACTGTGTTATTATGAATCGTTTACTGTGCCCTCAAACTCGTCAAGTTCAAGTTCATTTTATTTCTATATCACGTTTACAACAGCAACTAGGCTAACCAAAGTGCTTTACAGAAGCGTCATATCTGACAGCTTTGCAAAGAGTAAAATAAAAATAGGTAAGGGCTAAATCGATATATTCTATGATAGGATTCTCCTCTAATGGATCGAAGCAACATATCCTTACTTCATATATTATTTTGTCATACTGTCCATGCTTCCTGTTTCCGTTTTTGTCGAGCGCCACTGACAAAAAAAGTGTGGTGCGCGCCCTTGTCTCGTGCGCTCGAAATCCCCGGTCGGGACATTAAGTATACTGCAGGCATTAGACAGGAAGTGGCTCAGGACTGATATTCACATCAGAGGATTTAAAATGTAGATTTTTCAGAAATAATCATACGACTCAATAAGATTTTTGTGTTTAAGAAATAATTGTGCCCAAATAAAATGTATACGGCTCCCCCTTATGTTTAAGTCTAACAATGACTGTTGTTAATGTTCTGCATAAAATTTAGCTTCATTTTATAAGGGGTGCCAATACTTAATGAAGAAAACAACAGTTGACTCTACGAGCAACCAGGCTTTGAATTACCTGAGAGATCAGTTCTCAGTTAGGTACACTGCTTTTCATGCTTTCATTGAAGTAAATCTCGATTGTCCATTTAAACTTTTCAAAATATATAAATACTATAGGCAATGATGAAGTGTTACAATGATAAATGGACATGTTCACTTCTCTTTGACTTCTCCTGCTTACTGGGCAGCAAAAGTGCTGGAAAAAAAAATTATCACAAAATTAACATGTTTTTGTAATTCTGCTCATTTGGCTATATCTTGTAAACCCCAGGGCTGTGCATGTTGTGAAACACATGTTTCCCTTTAAAAAAATGATTTAGGGCAAGCAGAAACCTGCTCGTAAGGAAGATGTAACACTGACTCAATACCTTCTCAAGTAATGTTTTCACTGAACACTCAGTTGAAACCCTCAGGCATAAACTTGTCATATGTGTGACAGAATCAGGTGTTATAACGTAATGCTATTCAAAAACAGATAACACAATCATGACATCAGACATACATACTAGTTTTGGAGTGGGTGGCTCAATGACATAAACAGTTAATTCGATCTCTGCCAGAGGTCATGAAGATGGGAAACGGCAGAGGTCATACATGACAGGCAGCAAAAACTATGAAATTGATTCTTGAAATTGAAGGAAAAATGTGTCACTTACCAATTCTAACAGCCTAAATAATTATCTCATGTTATCAATTTAGTTTTTGGACATTGTTAAGCTCATGTTACCAGTCTAGAAGTGTTGAGCATGTCATTTTACCAGTCAAGAATAGCCTACACAGCTACCTACTGCATTGGACCTATATACACACTGAAGAGTGTTAATTTAACACCTATGATGTCGATTTAACAACAAAGTTTTTACTCTGTACAGTGTTAAGCATGTAATTTTATCAGTCTAAAATAGCCTACAGTGTTTATCTTGTCAACAGTTAGTTTTCTCCTGGCTTGTCTTCCTCTTCTCTCAAGTTCGCTGCTATGCTCTTTCATTTCTCAAAATAACTAATGAAGCACGACCTGTTTCTAATGTTAGCCGAATCACCCAAATCAGGTGTTGCTAGTTGGTTTCTGCCACACAATCATGAGCACATGCAGACACACACACACACACTCAGAGACATGTGACCCACAGACATCAGTTCGCTCTCAAATTTCATAGGCTGTTGATAATGTAGCAGTTGTCTTAGTTACCAGCACTTCTTATTTTTGAGACATGAACTAATGAAATATTTGACTATTCTGGGTCAGTGGTGTGAATTTATTTTCTTCTGCACATCTCCAAATTGGATCAATCCTAGAGTACACCAATTTCCATTCAATACAATATGCCTTTTTTTTTCCTTCTCAAAAACAACCCTAGCTGTTGATTATAAATCTATTTTGGCAAGATAATAACTGCTTAGTAACATTAACACCCTGTGTCCGCATTGTGACTACAGTGTCTGTGCTGTTTGCTTAACTTATTCCATTTACCAGTATTGTCCTGTTCAATCAAATAAATTAAATCTGCACCCTATCACATCTAGCTCCTAGGCGTAGAATCTATGACCAGGCGTAGCTCATTGAGCGCTTACACCCAGCTGGTCCTACAGGTATAAATATAATGTCCGATGTAAAGGGCATTTTAGGTCGGACGTACAGTTATTGTACTGTTCAAGTTGGCTAAGTGTTTTCATTTGCAAGAATGACCTGGGAAGTAGTTACAATGGGAGAATAAGAAAATATTAGCCTATTGGAACCTGCCGTTGATTAGTTTGCCATGATGTTATGAGGGTCAGATTGGATATTTGGCAAGGTCAATGGGGATAACACCCATACTATTATGATAAGTGCCATGCAATCTTTAGTGACCACAGAGTGTCAGGACACCCAGTCAACATCTATCTGAGCGATTGCATCCTACACAGGGCCAGTGTCCCCTTCACTGCTCTGGGGCACTATTAACCAGAGGGAGGATTGCCCCCTACCGGCTCTCCAACAACACTTCCAGCACCATTTGGCCTCCCATCCAGGGACTGACCATGCCAGAATCTGCATAGCTTCAGAGGCAAACTGGCAGTGGGTTACTGGGCTCTATGCTGCTGGCATGTTCTATATGTTTAGTATAAACCAGATGGTTTAAAATAAAAAAAACGATTAGCTGATTGCCCTGGTTTTAGTTAGATGATAAGCTCTCTTTTTAAACACGTTGTTGAAATGGTCAAGAAGCGCCAAGAATATCAAATGATTTTTATTTCATAGAAGCAATTCATGTTTGTCACCTCTGCACATAAATCACATTTTGTCAGAGCTGTTATTGAAACCTTTCATATTTCCGCTTTTGTAGACATTATGAATGGCAATGTCTATTTCGGACGATATAAACTAACAACTCTCAACATCATACAGCACATTTGAGATACTAACTTAATAATTAAATGGACAGAGATTGGTTTAAGGAAATGAGCCTTATCGTTATCTGTATTTCAATATTCAAGGTGCTATTTGAAAAATAGTTTCAGCCGCACCATTGCTCACCGGTTCATGAAATCCAGTACGTAGCCATGATATCTTCATAGAATAACATTGGCAGTACAAAAGGTCATACTGAAGAGCTCAGTTACTTTAAACGGGGCACTGGAAGCCACCTTTACCACAAGTAAGTGTAAAACACAATGCAACTGGACTCTGGAGCAGTGGAAACGTGTTCTCTGGAGTGATGAATCACACTTCACTATCTGGCAGTTGGATGGACAAATCTGGGTGTGGCAGATGCCACAACACTACCAACTGGAATGTATAGTGTCTACTGTAAAGTTTGGTAGGAGGGATGTTGTTTTTGGCCTCAGCCCGTTAGTTCCAGTGAGGGGGAATCTTAATGTTTCAGGATACAAAGACATTTTAGACAATTTGCTTCCAACTGAGTGGAAATGGTCTGGGGAAGGCCTTTTCCTGTTCTAGCATGATCGTTGTTCTGTGCACAAAATCGGCTCCATAAAGACATGGTTTGATAGGTTTAGTGTGGAGGAACTTGAGATGTCTGAACAGAGCCCTGACCTCAACCCTTTTGAACACCTTTGGGATGAAACAGCAATTGCAAGCCCAGCTTTCTCATCCACCATCAGTGCCTTACCTCACAAATGCTTTTTTGGCTGAATGGGCACAAATTCCCACAGACACACTCCAAAATCTTGTGAAAATAATTCCCAGAAGACTGGGTGCTGCTATAGCTGCAAAGGGGTATCCAACTCTTTATTTATGCCCATGATTTTGGAATGGGATGTTGAACAAGCTCATATGGGTGTGATGGTCCAGTGTTCACATAATTTTTGTCTAAATAGTGTAAATCAATGACAGACTGGAATATGACCATTGAAAAACGCTTATGCCCTAATTTCAATTCTTGATCATACAGCAAAATAACCACTGTAGTATGTATGGAGTCATTGTCCCATCTAAAACCATTTGTTATTTACATATTTATGTAAAAAAATATTGCCTATTTTTTTGAGAGGCACCTGGCTGCAGGCCTCCACTGTGAGGTCGCTTCCGCTGCAGTCTACACTGTCAGAACACCTCCACTGTCAGGACACCTCCACTGTCAGGACACCTCCACTGTCAGGACACCTCCACTGTCAGGACACCTCCACTGTCAGGACGGGAAGTGCAGACTTTTTTGTCAGGCGGGAGTTTTTTGGGAGACGTTAACGTGACGTCAAAGTTAACTTTCACAAATGGCGGTTAGCATCAACACCTTAAGTTTATAAGTGATTATTTACTTTTTAGTGCATAACGTAAAGTAACTGTTCGCATTTGTTTGTAAGTAACGTTATAAAACATTTTGGTAAACTCCTTGCATTAGCTGGCCATCGTCACAAAGTTGAAAACGTGTCTTTCTGAATTGTCGAAATCAAAAGCTTTATTTTTTTCTTTGAATTAATACAGGTTATGGATGGCTTTGTCCTAAATTTGGACATAATAAATCAAAATGCACATGTTGGGGCTCTTTTTTTCAATAAAAAAAAGAACAAAAATGAAACAAGTTTACTATATAAATAAACACGATATATACTATAGACAAACAATTGATGGATTTATGTCATATTGTTTACTAATTAATGCTTTTGTGAGGAAAGCAATTCAACCGGAAGTGCTTTCGCGATTTTATTTTGAAATGTATCCCATCCATTTCCTGTCCTGACAGTGGAGGAGGCTTGAGAGTGGAGCCTGCGGTGGTAGCGACCTCACAGTGTAGACCTGCAGCCAGGACCTTGTATGATTTCTTTCCCCTCCCAATTGGTCTTGTCCAATTCCCACAAACCCCGCCTTGTCAGCAGCTCCTCAACTCCCTGGACAAATGAGGGATGGTGAGGGGCGCTCACATGGTTTATCCAACCACATGTCACCACACAGTCCAATTAATTTGGACCTCTTTGTGCTACACGGAAGCCTTTAGTCAGATCATGCTTGGGATGATTACACTCACCAAACATCCTTGGTGATTGAGCTCACATGTAGATAATACAACATCTATCCCAGGAAGCACTTTACAAAGCCATAGTCAGGCTTGAACCATTGACTACTGTGATGTCATTTGTCTTGAAAGCCAGCAATCTAAATCTATTTTTTTATTTATTCGTTCCATTCACACTGCACCAGATTCTACACAGTGCACTTTTAATTGATTAGAGTCAGAATAAATCCCCACTTTGTGGACAATTTCAACTTCACCAAACATCTAATTACCATCAAATCAGGATCAATTGATGTGAAAATGAAATGTTTAGCTGCCACTACAAAAACAACACATCTCTGGTTCTTGTTAAATGGTAAGGTTAAACTGCAAATATTTACATCAGTACATTCACATTGGCAAATGGATTAAGCGTTACCATGTATGACATGAAACACATTGTATTTATAGTGAATCACTTAAATTAATTACAGAGAGAACACCATCTGGAACAGCCACTAAAGGTAGGAAAACACAAGAGCCATGTCAGGCAGTGTTACTCCAGCAGTTGTGAAGCCTCTCCAGAGATCCTGGGGACTTCAGCTGTACACCCCCCCTTCTTTCTCATTTTCCTTCTCTTCACCCTCTTTTTCATTCTCTCCATTTATCCAGAGATGTAGGCATCTTTCGAGTTCAGAGGGAGAAAAAAACAACAAGCTATTTGATGAATGTAACATCCTCTATCCCTCTAGGAAAGGCCCAATGGTTTCGTAAAGAGACTTGCTGTCAGATCTAAAAGGTTCCTGCATGTTTGTGTCCAAGGGGAGCTATTTTTGGGAAGTGCATAGCCCAGAGCCTGAGTGTAGTAAAACAGCATGGTGTCTCAGTGCATTTGGCTCCTAGAAATGGAGAATAAACATAGGTCCTGAATCAAGCGGGAACCATTGTTTCCTTAATTCTTGCCTTTGGGTCTCCTTTAACTGAGACACATCATTGAGGTTGCCTGTGGGTAAAAAGTAATATTTTGTTTTTAGATCAACACACATGGTAAGTTAAATACTAGGAGATTTTCGCTCACTTGACTTCAAGGTAAAGAGCCTTGCTAGAGTTCGATTCTACAAGATCAGTATTTTATCACATTGAGAGCAGTAACTCAAGCATTAGTTGAAAATACTGCTAACCATTTTAATATAATAATGCATGTATTTATTCTTACGTTTTCATTATAACCTTTGAACACCATTGATGTGTGTGGCTGTAAATTACTGCACATTGGTATGCATTTTGGAGGGGTTAGGTGGTTGGGGGGGTGGGCTGTGCATGTTTACGTGTGCATTTTCAATATTTTCCGATGACCTGCTGAGTTATTTTTCCCACTGTACATAGTCTCTCGAAGATGTTGTGGGCGGTTTAACGTGACTAAACTTGGATGAGCTACACAGGAACCAAAACAAGTTTCCTGTCCCGGGTTTGAGGAGCGAGTGCCAATGGAAAGTGGAACAGTCAGATGTGCTCAACGAGGAGATGTGGCGGGACCGCTCTGTGATCAAGGGAGATCTGACGCCTGGAATATAAGAATATGTTTGTGCATTTATTGATATATGTTCATAGAGAGTACATGTTTGTGTGTTTCATTATCCTATGTCATACATAGAGACATTGCAATGCACATTCTCTCACACATGAACAAATACACACATGCCAGTGGAGGCTGGTGATCCATAACTGAGGAGGATGGTTAATATAAGCCCATTCTCCTCAATTACGTTTCACCAACCTCCACCAATAAACAATGATGAAATTAATGTTTATCGAAGCTGCTGTGTGTGTTGTTGATGTAGTGATTCTCTGGTAAAGCTTGACCTCATCATGCCACCATGGAAGCTGCTGTATTGGTTCCGCCAGGAAGATGAAAAATCCTCTCGGGATCGTAGATCAACTGTACATGCTGGAAAAGGTCTGCTGTTCCTCTACGGTGTCTAACGTCCGTTTTCTCTTCGCTGCCTCTTTGTTTTGGTGGTTCATTGTCACAGGTGCAGGGAGCAATAGGAGGCAAATGCTAAGGAGATCAAATAAACAATGTTTAATAAACAAAACAAACTTTAGAAAACAAAGTGACTTTGTGAAGACAAAAGGATATAAATTAACTACACCACTATACAATAACAATGCTAACCCAACAGGTAGGTGAATACAGGCATGCCGAAAATTGTCCGGGAGACAACATAAACATGTACATGGAATTGGTGGGGCTGGAGGTATTGGGCCTCATTTATGAAACTTGCATACAACCTAAAACAGGCGTAGGATGGATGGACACCGAACTCGTGTACGCAAGTTCTCTAGTGTGACTAGCGGTGGTTCATGGTAGCCTATAACCACCCGGTTCATTGAATTGCTGTACCAGCAATCATTGATGAATGTGTGTGCATCGCAACTACCCCATATTGCAAGTTACATTTCAGAATTACAAATTAATTGTATGCAGCACATTCCTATTAAGTGGTTTATTTTTTCCCTTTCACTTCGAGATGGCCTAGAACATGAGGGCTTAATTAGGCATACAACAATTTCAATTAAATAATAAAAATATATATATTAGGTTAATCGATTTATTTGATTGGTGAAATGTTTATTCAGTCACCAATTTAAACAAGCGCTTTGGCAGTCCTGAAGTCGAAGCAACTGCAGATCTGGCTCTGTTAGAGAACCTTAATGTGTGCTCTCTAAGTTGGGGTTTTTGGCCACCGAGACCTTTCAGCGGGAGATCAGGGACAGGTCTGGTATATCAAAGCCAACAATTAATTGAATTATGCAAGAAGTTTTCTGCTAGGTATATTCAATTTCCATTTGATGATCCTCAGTAAACTGTGATTAAAAGACAATTTATGAGGTTGCTGGGTTTCCAAATGTGATTGGAGTGATTAATTGTACTCATGTGCGTCTGTACCCACCATCCATGAATCATTACGCATTTATCAATCGCAAAAACTTACACTCAATCAACATTTAGATCATATGTGATGCCAGGATGTTTGTTCTGAAAATGATAGCCCGGTGGCCAAGGGGGATGTACAACTCTTATTTTAGGAGTCATCTCCTCAGTGAGTTACGCCCGCATTCAAATATTAATATATTGATATACAAATATTGATGTGATTCCTCTAGGTGACAAAGGTTATCCCCTGACTGAGTAACTTATAACACCGCTTGGTAATCCCCAAACGAGCAGAAGTGCAGGTTCAACAGTGCACACACACGCACACAAACCACAGTGGAGAGATGTATATGTTTGCTCAAGGGCAGATGGCTCTGTCTTGGGTCAGCGAGGGGGGACTAAATATGGCATGCAGAG
Source organism: Umbra pygmaea (assembly GCA_016801145.1). Taxonomy (NCBI): domain Eukaryota; kingdom Metazoa; phylum Chordata; class Actinopteri; order Esociformes; family Umbridae; genus Umbra; species Umbra pygmaea. The sequence goes on from JACXGM010005276.1 coordinate 28,804, forward strand.
TTCTCCACAATATTGCGCTGGAGAACGAGGTGCCATTCAATGAAGGTCTGTGGCCACAACAGCCACCATTGGGGGCTCTACGAAGGAGACAGGATCTAATTCTGTGCTTCTAATATAGTAAGTGCTAACTTTGGGTAAGGAAGCTACTTAAAAAAATACAATCTAATGAAAATAATTCATTTATTTGAAATGCACTTCAAGTTCTCGTTTATCACTTTCATTGACTGTAGCAGTAACCTCAGTCCACAATGCACTTTCCTTGATCCATTGAAGCCTGATTTTAAGCTTCCAAATAAAACCAAGCGGTTGGCCTCCAACTGAGACCTGAGCGTCTCTATTTCTATGTCAGAGAAATTCATTTTCTTCGCCGGATGTTGCTTATCCATGTCGTACATTCTAAGGGTGAAGCCTCTAACCCGTGTATATATGTGGGCATGATAATTTAAATTACGATTGATTTCAACCATCTGATTTATCAACAACCGTTCATTCATACGCTGGAATTGGAGTGATATGAACGTTTCGTGAATCACACGTGAGCCCCGTCGTAAGATGATTTCTGTGCTCAGAGCTACGCTGGTTTCTTCGCACGTTTGATAAATGAGGGCCAATGACTCAGTCATTGGAGTGGGAGACTGTGGCAATAAGAATGGAATAGGTAACACTTGAGTGTAACTGTGCAAATTATATTGTACATATAATCTACAAGGAATCACTAATTGTGCAGATGAATATGTGCAAAATGTGCCATGGAGCATGACTAAGACACTGGGGCATTAATGGTCAAAGACAATGTGGGAGTGAGGGAGTCAGCATGTACAATGGGCTGTGTACCTTCAGATTCCCCACCCGGTACAGCCAGAAGAGAACTGGCCAACCCCTTGAGTCCGGCCTCTCTCTAGGTTTCTACCTACTAGGGAGTTTTTCCTAGCCGCTGTGCATCACTTGTGTTACTTGCTCTTGGGGGTTTTAGGCCGGGTATCTGTCAAAGCATTTTCTGACAACTGCTTTAGTAAAAAGGGCTTTATAAAATAAATTTGATTGATTGATGTACAGTGGTTGGACATTAGCTCCAACATTCATTCTTTAAAAGCAGTGAGGGAGATGGTGGTCTCAAGTTTCAGTGACTTTTGTAGATCGTTTCAGTCGTCCGCAGCTGCGAACTGGAAGGAGTGGCGGCCAAAGGAGGTATGGGCTTTTGAGGAGACCAGAGAAATGTGCCTGCTTGAGCACAGGCTGCTGGCAGGTAAGGCTATTGTATCAAGTTAGTTTAGGTATGGTGGGGTTTTCCATAGTAAGGACTTGTGTGTGAGTTGATACCAGCTAGAGTCAGGCACCAAATGTGTAATGGGGACCAGCCAACTACTGTATGGAGGTTACAGTGGTAGGGTGTTAAATGGGACATTGGTGAAAGAAACAGATGGCCCTGTGGTAGATGACATCTAATTTTCTCAGGAGGCAGTTTGAGGCAGTTCTGTAAAAAGTCTACGATTGGAAGGATGGTCATTTTCACCAGGGCGTGTTTGGCAGCATGGGTGAAGGAGGCCTTGTTGCAGAAAAGGAAGCCATTCCTAGATTTAATTTTGGATTGGAGATTGTTACTGTGGGTCTGCAAGGAGAGTGAGCAATCTTACCAGACACTAGATATTTGTAGATGTCTACGTACATATTCTAGTTCAGACCTTTCTAGAATGCTGACGCTAGGTGCAGACGGCGATCTGTTAGAGAGCATGCATTTCGTTTTACAAAAGTTTAGAAGTGGTTGTATGGCCTCAAAGCTCTTTTGCTCTTTTAGCACAATGTCCAATGTAAGGCCAGATGTATAGAATGGTGTCATCTTTGTAGGGGTGGATCAGAGTCACCAGCCATAAGAAAGACATCATTGATATGTATCGAAAATAAAGTCGGAATCAAAACCTGTGGCACCCGCATAAAGACAGCCAGAGGTCCAGACAACAGACCCTCTGAGAAGCCAAGGCTATTGAGTCTGCCAATAAGGACACAGTGATCGACAGATTCAAAAGCCTTGGCCAGATGGATGAAGATAACTGCACAGTACTGTTTCGTATCAATGGCTGTTGAGATATCATCTAGAACAGTGGTTTCCAAACCTCTCCTCTGGGACCCCCAGACAGGCCATGTTTTTATTTTCACCCTGAAATGACACAACTGGTTCAATTAGTCAACTACACATTACACCTTTGACTAATTGAATCAGGTGTGCCATTTCAGGGTTACAACCAAAACATGGCCTGTCTGGGTGTCCCCAATGAGAGGTTTGGGAACCACTGGTCTAGAACCTTGAGCGTAGCAGAGGTGCACACACGACTAGCTCGGAAACGGGATTGCATAGCAGAGAGGGAGGGGTGGGATTCAAGATGGTAATCTGTTTATTAATGTGGCTTTCACAGACTAGAAATGCAGGGCAGGATAGACATAGGTCTGTAGCAGCTAGGGTCAGGGGTCTCCAACTCTGGTCCTGGAGAGCTACCATCCTGTACCATCTTCACTCTAACCACACATATAGGAGCCTCATTAAGCCTAACAAACAGCTCATTCTTTGAATCAGGTGTGCTTAAATAGGGTTAGAGTGAAAACAATCAGGACGTTAGCTCTCCAGGACTAGGGTTGGAGACCCCTTGTCTAGAGTGTCCCCCCTTTGAGTAGGGGGATGACTGTGACAGATTTCCAATTTTTAGGTATCTCTGTTTAAGCGAAAGAGAGGTTAAACAGGCGTTGCAATAATTGATGCAGATACTTTTAGAAAGCATGGGTCCTGATTATCTTAATTGTAGGAGTCTAGATTTCGCAGCTCTTTTAAAACATCAACTATCTGGATCTGGGGAGGGGGGCTTAGGCATGTTGCAGAGCCATTGGCCAGGGTGGGGGTAGCCAGGTGGAAAGCATGGCCAGCCAAAGCAAAATTCTTATTAAAATTCTCAACTATAGTAGACTTATCGGTGATGTAACTTAGCCATAGAGCAGTGGGCAGCTGCGTTTGTTCTCCAAGGACTTTAATGTGTCACTGACCTTTTTTTGGAATTGATGTTACCTGATACACATTTCTGACTGTGTACCTGTTTCTGACTTCCCTGAAGAGTTCCAAATTACAGGGATTGTTTGAGGTTAATAAAGTACGTCAGAGGATGTTGCCCCCCCCCATTTTCCTTCCTTCCCAATTCCTATTTCCCCTGCCTTGTTGGCAGCTCTGCAACTTTTTGGACAGATCTGTAGGATGACAAGAGGCGCGTACATGGTTCATCCAACCACATGTCGCCACGCATTTTCGCAATGCTTATCCAACACAGAAGCCTTTAGTCAGATCATACACAGGATGATTGCGTTCACTGACTATACTTCTGCGATTTCATTTACAGGTGCCTGGTCTGCACACAAGGAGTCACTGGAGAGCGACGTGGCAGTATAGATAATCATATGCTCAGGATTTGGGTAAGATAAATCAGATTATCTATACACCTCTGCTGACTTCAGATATTAATCACATCCCGTCAGTAGATGACACCTGGTTGTTCTATAAAAGTGCATTTCTTGCTGCCCTAAATAGGCATGCCTCATTCAAAACTTTTAGAACTACAGACATAGCCCCTGGTTCCCTCCAGACCCAACCACTCTGAACAAGCACAGAAACATCCTGCGATGGGTTCTCTGACTTTCCCAGGGCCTCCTGCATGAGGCAGTGCAAATTTGCATATTAATAAGAAAGGCAATTTCTTATTGTCATCTACTGACGGATATGATTAATATTCTTCCAGGACACTCAGGCCGAGTCGATTAGAAAGGCCTGTTCCCAGAAGTATTTTAGGGAGTGTTTAACAGAAATTAGGTTTGGTTGTTTGACCACGGACCCATTACAGGCAATGAGGCAGTGATCTCTGACATCCTGGCTGAAGTCAGCAGAGGTGTATTTAGAGGGCATATTAGTTAGGACGATATCGAGCAAGGGTCTATCACTTTCTCCTGGCAACACTATATTATGCCAGCAACACAAACGCTGATTTTACCTTTCAAAATAACAGCGCTTGTAATTCATTACAATAATCATTGTTAACTCATTGCATAGATAGACCCATTAACTATGTTCATGTGCTGCTAATATTAGTCTAGTGAATGTTTTTCAAATGTAATTGTGTTTTCACATGATACACTGACAATATATTCAATCAAATTATGTGTACAACGTATTTGTTACAGTTTTTAATGAAACGTTGTTATTGAAAACATGTTAAATCACATACTCTTATTCTTTATTTCCATACAATACAATTGCATTTGGTTATAATTCAGTAGCTTCGTAATGAATTCACAATGATTATTGCAATAAATTAAAAATAGCGCTATTATTCTGAAAGGAAAAATCAAGAGTTTGTGCTGCCAGTATAGTGTTGCCAGGCGAGCTTGTTAGCCCCCCTGCTAGAAACGGCCCTGGTCAGGATGAGCCAACACGGGCGCAGAGGAAAACAGAGCCTTCAGTGAGGTGAACGTTCTGTCAGCCTCTGTCAACCACCTGAGATGGTCGACACTTCAACAGTGAGGTTATCGGAGCAGCCACCTTTCTAAAGGTCCGAATTAACCTTCGCAAAAAGTTAGCAAAACCTTCTCCGTTTTAGTGTAAAGGTCATGATCCAACAGCTGTTTCAGTACTTTCCGAACCAGGTTTGACATGCTGTTCGCACGTGGCCGTGTACACATGAACGTCATCAATGTACACGATTACAACACGACACAAATGTCCCTGAACACCTCGTTTACAGGACTGAATGTCCACGGGAACATTCCTAATAATAATAATAATTCGTTCAGCTTATATAGCGCTTTTCAAGAACCCAAAGCGTCTTACACAGTGAGGGGGAAAGCCCACCTCAACCACCACCAATGTGTAGCACCCCTCCTAAGACAGTACGGCACAACCAAGTATTCGTAGTGGCCAGTCATAGTGTTAAACGCTGTGTTATGCTTATTGCCTGCTCGTATTCGCACTAAATTGTATCTACTCCGGAGATCCAATTTTGGGAAATAACGTTCCCCATGCATCTGCTCTATAACTGTGTGTATGAGTGGCATGGGGAATGTGAATCACTGAGGGGATTAAACGGCATGTAGTCAATGATGGGGTGCAGACCAACATCTTTTTTCTTCACAAAAAGTAAACTCACAGATGCATGTGAATTGGAGGGCCAGAGAACCCCTGTTGTGGGGTCTCCGAGACATATGTTTCCATAGCCTCGGTTTCTGCATATGACAGGGGAGACATGTGACCCTTTGGTGGTACAGCTCCTAGTAGGTCAATGTTACAATCCAGGTGCAATGTAGGGGCACTGTCTGAACTTTCCACCATGGTGGCACCTACCGAAACTGAAAGACACCATCCCAGACGCTCCCCCATTCATCCTTCCATGCAGGGATAACCAGCGAACCCCTAACGCTACCGGAAAAGAAGGGGAGTGTATAATGTGGAACTGTATACTCTCCTGATGGAACTGTAACATGGACATGGTGATGACTGTGGTTGTGTCGCTGACGGACTGGCAAGGGTGCTTGAGGATATGTATGGGGATGTGTAGCCATGTTCCTAACCATAAAGCTTCCAGCTGACACTGAATCAATGAGTGTGTTTGGGCTTATCTAATGGAAATTCAGGGACGCTAACAGGGAGCTGTACATGTCAAGGAAGGGAGGATTGAATGGGGGTAGTTACCTGAGGTGGTGGGAGAGAATCCGATCTGCCACCTCCGAGCCCAGGAAGACGCAAATGGAAAGAGGCCACAAAATGCCCCCTCTTACCACATAACAGACAGAAGTTCTAAAGTCCCCCAGGCTCCTTCTCCAGTCCCCGGAAGCCCGCTGCCCCCAACTTCATGGGCACACGGAGCAGGTGGAATGAACAGACCTGGACATGTGTGGCCCCTCACCAACTGGAGGTTGTCCACCAAAACTCTGCAAGTCGCACTTAAAATGGTCGATTAGGGCCCGCTTCTATCGTCCTGATCCTGCGACCAGGGTACGGAACGCCAGGGCATAATCCTCCTTATCTGCCCTCTGGAGGATTATCGAAGACCAGCCTGGAAGCTCCCGCTGGACCCTTGGGGTTGTCGTAACGCCAGGCACTGGACAGGCGGGTGCACACTGTCCATTGCATGACCGAATCTAGCCAGCATATCTTTGTGTTCTTTCACGCGCTCGACAATACTGGCTACCTCGGTCCTTCCTGCTGACTCCATGTAGAAGGTCTGTGATTCTGTGATGTGTTGGAAGATCTGGTGAACACATAGGTGTAGTAGTAGCGAATAAATAAACTTTAGTCAATCATACAGCAGTAAACAACAGGGCATCTCTTAGGCCCAAAATAAAAGGCAGCGAAACAGTGTGCTGAAATAATGCGTAAAACAAACAGGGAAACACGGCGAACACATATACAGATGATAATGACCTAACAATACACAGGTGCGCAGGAGGGGGCAGTGGATCGGTGACGTCGACCGCTGGAGCACTCCAGGAGAGGGAGACAGTACAGTTCGAGTGAAAACATTTAGGTTCTGCCTAACACACTGACTCTCTCCCTCTCTCTGCCTAACACACTGACTCTCTCCCTCTCTCTGCCTAACACACTGACTCTCTCCCTCTCTCTGCCTAACACACTGACTCTCTCCCTCTCTCTGCCTAACACACTGACTCTCTCCCTCTCTCTGCCTAAC
>JACXGM010005277.1:0-35511 GCA_016801145.1 Umbra pygmaea
ATAATCAGTGTTGTACTACAGTTGCGGCTGCTGGTCTTTCAAAGAGGTAACCTCATTTTCGACCTACAGTATACATAATAAAAATTGTCAATTTATAATGGACACCAGAGCTAGGCTGTTTAAACCATAGATATCCATAATAAAGGCTAGATTTCTCATCCACGCTGTTGGCCAATGGAGGTCGACGCCCGCACCTGGCAGCCATCTTGCCACAGACAGCTCGCTTACTCATAACATTGTGTGTTAATGGTGCATGCACTTTCAAATAACCATAACTTGTTCAATTTTCTACCGATTTTCAAACGGTTTGGTTTGTTATAAATTTCAGAGATGTAGTTATGACACTGCATACTTTTTGAATAAATAGCTAATTATTTATAAAGCATCCAGAATTATAGCCACGTTAATAACGTTTGTAAGAAACCAAACCGTTTGTAAATCCATCAAGATTTCAGCGAGATAAGAGTATTTGTGATCACTTACCTTACATCAGGTACCATAGAGCCCACATAGCATGCCTGTGACAAGATGGCCACCGGTGATGACGTTAGAGACTCTGCGTAAGTCATCTAGCCTTTATTATGGATATCAATGGTTTAAACGGCTTTGGCCCACTGTGTTACTGGTCTTCTTCTTCTTCGTTGGTGTTTTACGGCGTTTGGCATCCAACTGAAATGGTGCATTACTGTCACCTACTGTACTGGACCCACCCAACCCTGTGGCCCTAAAAAAAGAGAACAATATGTTAAAACAAACACCCCCCTCTGTCCCCCCAAGCAAGTTCTCCATAGTAAGCCTTTAGATACCAGCCTCCCTCAACCTGTCCCCCATACACCCCCTCTCCCTCAAATAGTGCCCACACTGTATCACCACATGCTCCACAATCTCTTCTGACTCACAATAATCACACCTGCCTGTAGGGTTTTTCCCTACTCTAAACAGGGAAACATTGAATCTACAGTGCCCTATTCTAAGCCAAGTGTAGATGGCCCCCTCCCTCCTTCCACCCCCTAGCTCTCGCCTCCCCCCAACCTTCCTCTGGAGGCGGTGGAGATGTCTTCCGTTAACCCCTCTATCCCACTGCTCCTGCCACTTTTCCAACACCTTCGCCCAAACCAAACTCTTTGCCTCCCCTTTCCTCAACTTCACCCCCATAGTGACCTCCTTCTCCCCTAGGGCCTTCTTCGCTAGCCTGTCAGCCGCCTCATTTCCCACCACTCCCACATGCGCTTGCACCCAGGCAAATCTAATTTGATACCCTTTCTGCACCACCTGACCAAGGGTCATCAGCACCTCCAAAACCAGGTACTGCCTGCTGTGGGAGCTACATGCTTGCAAGCTTTTCAAAACAGCACACAAGTCTGAGAAAATTACCACATTTCCCTGCACACTTTTCTCCACACAATGCAAAGCCAACAGCCCTGCAATCATCTCTGCCGTGAACACGGCCAGATGATCTGACAGCCGCCTCAAGACTCTTCTACCACTGGCCTCTTCAATAAACGCTGCCCCCGTCCGCCCTGAGCTGGGATCTTTCGCCCCATCCGTGTAGATACATGGGGAATGGCAACATTCCACCACAGGGAATGGCAACATCCACACTGGACTCTGAGGTATAGCCACTGTGGGACTAAATTCCATTTCCCCAATGCCTAACTGCCTTGTCCATGCATGTCCTACCCATCCCAAACTCACAGGCTGGCCCTTGCCCATGTTCCCAGCATGCTTGAAGCACCCTCTTTGCTGGGTGAGACTCCCCATGACCCTGGAGATTAATCCAGTAATTCAACAGTAGCTGCTGCCTCCTGAGGCCCAGCGGCATCTCCCCCATTTCCACCTGCAGCGCTGAGACTGGCGATGATCGAAACGCCCAACTACATATCCTGAGAGCTTGGGCCTGGACCACATCCAATTTGGCCAGCACTGACCTAGCCACCGACCCATACACCACACACCCATAGTCTATAGCTGATCTAATCAAAGCCACATACATCGTCTTCAAAGAAGAACGCACCGCCCCCCACTCCAGTCCAACCAAACACTGCATCACATTCAACACCTCCTTACATTTAGCCACCACATTCTCCACGTGCCCAACCCAGGTCATCCTTGGCTCAATATCACCCCAATAAATCTGAATGCATTCACTCTAGCCATGGTCTCCACATACAATTTTATTTGCTTCTCCTCCCCTATCCTCCTCTGGGTAAAAATCACTGCCTGCGTTGTAGCTACTGAAAACCTAAAACCCCCACGCCAACGCCCAACACTCTACTATCTGAATCGCTTCCTACACCTTCTGGACTATAAACGGTATATTCCTCCCCCTCTTCCATATCGCCCCGTCATCTGCGAACAGTGATGTCCCAATTCCTGGCCCAACCTGGGAGAACACATCATTAATCATAATTAAAAATAGCAGTGGGCTAATCACACTTCCCTGCGGTGTTCCATTCTCTATCAAGTAGCTGGCTGACATAGCCCTCCCAATTCTGACCCGTATTCTCCTCCCAACCAAAAAATCCTTCACCCAATTATATGCCCCACCCCACCCCCAAGATACTTAATCAATAGTTCCTCCTTCCACAACATATCATAGGTCTTCTCTACATCAAAAAAGACTGCGACCACTGCTTCCTTATTGACCTGAGCCTTGCTCACCTCTGCCTCTAGACACACCACTGGGTCCATCGTCCCCCTGCCCTTTCTAAACCCACTCTGCTCAGGTGACATCAACCCTCTAACCTCCAGAAAGTAGGTCAGCCTGTCTACTATCATTCGCTCCATAACCTTACATACATGTGACGTTAAGGCTATTGGCCAATAGCTGGACGGAGTTGATGGATCATGCCCTGGTTTCCGGATTGGTATCACCACTGCCTCCTTCCAACTATCTGGCAGCTTTTACCTGTTTTAAGGTCTTATTCCTACCCCTCACTGCTCCACTACACTCCTCCGTCCACCATGGCACTGCAGCCCTGTTCCTTCTCCCGGCACTTAGAGGAATCGATTCCGTAGCAGCCCCAACTAAGGCAGACCTCACCACTGCATTCAGATGCTCCACCTCCCTACTTGCCTCCACCCGTACACTCACCACCTGAAACCGCCCTTAATCGGCCTCACTAAACACCCACCTACCTCTCCCCTCTGCCGATCCCTCCTTTACCCTCTGACCCACAACACAAACATTAGGGTAATGGTCACTACCCACTGTTGATTGCCCCGCTACCTCCCAAAGTCAGGTCCAACAATGATTCCTTTCCTGTGCGTATATCTATCCTGGTACCCCTCTCATCGTTCAGACACACTAACATCCTCGCTTCCAGGAGATCCTCCACCACCTGTCCATTCCAATCCATCCTCTCCCCTCCCCAAAGAGCACTATGCGCATTAATACCCACACCACACTTCCCTACCTACACCATGCTCCTCTACCCTCTCCAGAGCCTCTAAAACCAACCTTTCACATGGGTTATAGAAATTCACTACCACTATCACCCTCCCAGTCACCCAGACCCCTATCACTACATACTCAAGTGCTACCCCAACACCTAGCACCTTGTACGGAAGCCCCACCTTAATGAAGGTCGCACATCCACCACTGACACCTCCATCCCTGTCCCTTCGCACACCCACATAGCCCTGTATAAAAAACTTTAAGGACGGCCTGAGCCACCTCTCCTGTATAAATATCTGTGTTACTGGTGTAGGACTTGAGCCGCTTTAAACAGGAGTAGCTCCTTTCACTGCAAATGTTGTTCCAATTGTTGCCACTAATGACTAATGGTCATTATTTTGTCATAAATTAGCTGTTAAAAGTAAGATGTTAATATGCCTCAAGTTTTAACGAGTTCTCTAATGCTGCCACTGTAAGACTCTCAGCTCCCAGATATCGTCATGGAGGAATGGAAGAGGACACCAGAAGCATCCTGTGAAGCTCTGGTGAAATACATGCCCAAGAGGATTAAGGCAGTGCAGGAAAATAATGGTGGCCACACAAAATATTGACACTTTGGGTCCAATTTGGACATTTTCACTTAGGGGTGTACTCACTTTTGGTGCCAGCAGTTTAGACCTTAATGGCTGTGTGTCGAGTTATTTTGAGGGGACAGCAAATTTACACTGTTATACAAGCTGTACACTCACTACTTTACATTGTAGCAAAGTTTCATTTCTTCAGTGTTGTCACATGAAAAGTTAGAGTAAAATATTTACAAAAATGTCAGGGGTGTACTCACTTTTGTGAGATGTATGTATGTATGTATGTATGTATGTATGTGTGTCTGTGTGTGTATATCAGTCAGTGTAAAATTTTAAATAACATCCATTAAATAACCCGAACACCACATCAAGCCTGAAGTTAAGTTTATTTGGCCATAAGGAATACCTTCAGGTAAAGAACAATATTAGCCTTTCCTGTGCAACATTATCATCACACTGGTAGGCTATGGCTTCTATTGAACATACATCTCACATATCATCTCCACCCAAACTCTCTTAATTTGTTACTGCAGTGGGCTAAGTCACACAGAATTCTATTAGTACCAAAAAGTAAGTAGTAGCCAAAGAATAGAGAATTATTTGAGCCTAAATACTTTAGAAAAGCAAAAAAATAGGAAAATGAGTACCCCCTAGTGTTGCCACCAGCAGATTTCATTATAAATGTTTAATAATATGTTTTTCTCTTCAAATATAAATTGTTGTTGGATACCTGCTCCATTTCTTGGCTACATGTTTATAATATGGTGTGTGATGCCTAAAGGGGACTATTAACTCACTGAAAATTTCTGAAGTCACACCAGGGTACAGACAAACATTGTAATATTTAGCACAGAGGACATGGAAAATGACATCAATATGCCTCTATTATAGTCCACATTAGTGACAATATTATCAACATAAAACACAACGTGTTAAAATACAGACAATGTATTTAGTAAAAAGGTATAAAACTCAAAGAAATACGAGTAGTAGTGAAACCTGTTAATGTAACGACTGCATCCGTGAGCTTTTAGAGCATTAATACTGCATCTCCATGGTGACACTTCATCAATTAATACTGCATCTCCATGGTGATACTGCCTTCAAATTGCACTTGTACAAAATTTTTAATTTCAAATGTCATTTTAATACATCAATAAACCTGTTAACTGCATTGCACTGCAGATGTGTTGATGACTCAACTTGTGTCTGTTGAGTCACAACAATGTTTTGAGGACGTAAAAACGGTTCATAAAATGGCATTAAAACAGTCAATAAACAATTGTCCTCCTTAACGGTCAATTGACATCAACTGACCTACAAAGCTAAAGTATAAATAACTACTTGCATTAGTCATATCTTCCTTTGCCACAATCCAAAACAGTTCAAACCAAAGAAAACTATTGTGGTATCAAAGTTTTAAAATAATCTTTATAATATATAATAATAATAACAATAATAATCTCATTTCATCTTCAACCGCTTATCCGGGTTCGGGTCACGGGGGCAGCAGCTCTAGCAGGGGACCCCAAACTTCCCTTTCCCTGGCCACATTAACCAGCTCTGACTGGGGGATCCTGAGGTGTTCCCAGGCCAGTGTGGAGATATAATCTCTCCACCTAGTCCTGGGTCTTCCCATGAATGATGATAATAATAATAATAACAACAACAACAACAACAACAACTTCTGACTTTGTAATTCTGCATGCTGGTAGGTTCACAGAATCACTTCCAGAGTTAACCACAACTGTTATTTCTGCATCTGTTATTGACTGGGGTTGAAACGTCTTGAAAAAAATGTATGTAGTCTCAAAGTAAAACAAACTATTGCTCCTGTGGAAAGAAAGGCAAAACTAGTCAAAACCCAAGCCCAAATGGATGACAAGGCAAAGAGAAAGCCTTCCTCATCTATCTGCTCTATCTGGTTCACTTCTTTTGGAGCATGAATCTATAACCACCGGACACGATTAAAACAGAAACAAATGACTGACTCCAACAAAATCTTTTTTGTGCCTGCATAAAACTTGTGAGGCCCACCAAATACTAACCCCAGAGAAAACTGGAGAAGTCTCCTCAGTTCCTATGACTTGGCTGCCTTTAATCGTTCTGAACAAATAAATATAAATGAACATCGGTTTGCTCATGATAAGTATCTAATGATTCTGGTAGTCATACATGTAATGACACAAGTCACAAATATTTAAATTAATAATATTCTTTTGTCAATTATCAAACATTAAAATGTAACAAAATGCTTACACACTCCTCACAGGAAAACTGCAAGTTGGGATTACAAAAAGTAAAATAGAAAAGACATTAAAAGTGCGAAATCATCAAGGGAAACAGGCACATGCTGACTAATAGTGGTGGACACGGATAAGGGACATCCACAAAGAAACAGATCTAAACATATCTATGGTCTTTTTACTGAACGTTTGTGGTTTCCTGCAACCACATCAAAGAACCAAAACCCAGAGATGTTTGTAACTGTTAAATAATTCTGCTTGTGTGTGTGTGTGTCTTTTGTTCTCTGTGTGTGTGCATTCACTCAGAAATACAGTCCTCACACTACAGCAGTGTGTATCTTTGTCACGGTTCTCAGGCCAGGGTAAAATGGAAGTAATTGTCGCCAAGGTGAACCTTTGAAGGACTTCATTAAATTACTGTGAAATGGAGAGATAAGAAAATTACATTAACATCTGATACTTTGAAAGTCATCAGTTCAGTACTATACACTACATCTGGAAAGTATTCACAGCGCTTAACTTTTTCCACATTTTGTTATGTTACACCCTTATTCCGAAATGGATTAAATTCATTATTTCCCTCAAAATTATACAAAATACCACTTATTGACAATGTGAAAGAAGTCTGTTTGAAATCTTAGCAAATTTATTAGAAATAAAAAACAAAAAGCACATGTACATAAGTATTCACAGCCTTTGCAATGACACTCAAAATTGAGCTCAGGTGCCTCCTGTTTCCACTGATCATCCTTGAGATGTTTCCACAACTCGATTGGAGTCCACCTGTGGTAAATTCAGTGATTCATAATTTGGAAAGGCACACACCTGTCTAGGGCTGTAACGATATGTGTATCGCGATTAAATATGCACTCCAGAGCCCATTCGCCTGGCAACAGTATATAATGCCCACAACACAAACTCGGATATTTAATTTCAAACTAATAAACATTGTGAATTCATTGTAAAGCAAGTGAATTGTAACCAAATGCAATTGTATTGTGTGTAAAGAAATAATAAGAGTATGTGATAGCAAAAACGGCACATTTAACATGTTTTTGTTAAGAACATTAACAAATAAGTTGTCCACAAATTGATTGAATATATTGCCAGTGTCTCATGTAAAAAACACGAGTACATTTGAAAATCATTCACTAGAGTCTGTTGTTACCCAAAATAGACTAATTGTAGCAACACATGAACATGGACCCACTACCTATCTATGCAATTAACAAACAATGATTATTATAATGAATGAGGAGCGCTATTATGTTGAAATGAAATATCCAAGTTTGTGTTGCGGGCATTATATACGGTTGCCAGGCGAACAGGCTCTGGAGTAATCTAATCGTGATACGCATATCGTTACAGCCCTACACCTGTCTATATAAGGTCCCACAGTTAACAGTGCATGTCAGAGCACAAACCAAGCCATGAAGTCCAAGGAATTGTCTGTAGACCTCTGAGACAGGATTGTATCGAGGCACAGATCTGGAGAAGGGTACAGAAAAATATCTGCAGCATTGAAGGTCCAATGAGCACAGTGGCCTCCATCATCCGTAAATGGATGAAGTTTGGAACCAATAGGACTGTTTCTAGAGCTGACCGCCCGGCCAAACTTAGTTATTGGGGGAGAAGGGCTTTAGTCAGGGAGGTGACCAAGAACCCGATGGTCACTCTGACAGAGCTCCAGCATTTCTTTGTGAAGAGAGGAGAACATTCCAGAAGAACAACCATCTCTGCAGCACTCCACCAATCAGGGCTGTATGGTAGAGCGGCCAGACAGAAGCCATTCCTCAGTAAAAGGCGTGAGAGCCCGTCTTGAGTTTGCAAAAAGGCAACGGAAAGACACTCAGACCATAAGAAACAAAATTCTCTGGTCTGATAAAACAAAGATTGACCTCGTTGGCCTAAATGGCAAGCATCATATCTGGAGGAAACCAGGCACCACTCATCACCTTGCCAATACCATCCCTACAGCGAAGCATGGTGGTGGCAGCATCATGCTGTGGGCAAAACTGCCCGAAAATAGGTGTGCCAAGCTTGTAGCATCATACTCAAATGACTTGAGGCTGTAACTGCTGCCAAAGGTGCTTCAAAGTATTGAGCAGAGGCTGTAAATACTTATGTACATATGCCTTTTTTGTTTTTTATTTTTAATAAATTTGCTAAGATTTCAAACACACTTTATTCACATTGTCATTATGGGGTATTGTTTGTAGAATGTTGAGGGAAATAATGAATATAATCCATTTCGGAATAAGGGTGTAACATAACAAAATGTGGAAAAAGTGAAGCACTGTGAAAACATTCCAGATGCACTGTATATATAGGTGTTAGTGGCAGGGTGTGTAATGTGATTAGGATGTGACAGGTTAACCATGCAGACTGCAGGCTGACCTAATGGTTATGATGGAGCTGGCTGCAGGAAACATGCAGGGTAGGAAAGTGATAAAAATTGTTTTTATGGTCAGGAATATCACCCTGAAAACTGTCATTTCCATTAAGAAAATATAAAACTGGGCTTATTTTTAAATGCTTATTCTATGACAAGCAGATTCTCTTCAGAACAAAGCTTGACACACTATATCGCATAAAAGGCTGTGCACAGTATGACATCAAAGCAGAACACTAAAGTGCTCACAAAATGCACTTTCATATAGCAGCTGCAGTACCCTGCACTAGCTTTCCCTGGATGAAAGTGGTTTGATCAGACAAACGCAGAAGGGGAATATCCCTTTGCGTGGAAGGTCCTGTCTATTGCTTACATATAAACAAACCCGTCAGGTATAACACTATCCTGGTCACGACATAACCGATAAAGTCTGCCATGCACTCCGGCAATGTTTGACACTGCGCTGTCTCTCGGTAATCTTTAGTAGCATAACAGGTTAATCTAAGCAAAGCTAGCATCATGCCATGCTGGGTGTGTAATGAACCTCGCAACAATCACTGCTGCATGATGACAGCTAACAGGGAGCTCACGATGGAAGTTAAGAGGTCAAAAGTCACAGTTGATGTTGTACGTCCTGCTATGCAGGACCACAGGGGTCTCCCAGAATGTTGCTGGACTCGGGGAGAACCCGGCACATGCGCGTCTGACTTACGTGACGACTAGCCGAGGCCCCTTTGCTGCGAGCGGTAGATGAGGCCTTGCCCCTACCGCCTGATGCTCCAGTGGCCGCGCCGCGGCGCGCCTGCTCATGGTCAAACTCCAGGTCCTCCAGGCGCTGGGTCAGGGCAAGCTTCTGCTGGATGGCCATGCGGAGAAGGGCGTTCAGGGTCTTCTTCTCATCCTCCGCCGCAACCAGCTGCCTCTGCATGTCATCCAACTGGGTCACATACTCGTCACACCTGAAAAAACAAAAAGGGTGGAGGAGAAATAGTCAGAAAAGAGCTGCATTGAAACTCCAGCATTACCCATAAAGGATAATACGTGGCTTCATCCACTAGGTGGCACAAACGTTCTGCTGCTAGGCTGCGCATGTGTCCTCCCCTCTGACTTCTAAAGCCAAAATTTCCAGATGCTGTCAGAAGGACCCCGCCAGCAGCCTCTGAATCACTTTAGTGTTACATCAGACATCTCCCAGAATTCCCTGCATCTCCTACAGAACCGCACTTGCAGCTTCTGGCAGAAAGAGCTACTCATTGCTCAACAACCTTAAAGCTCACTGGTGACTGCCCCTTTAACTAGAAGGGACCAACCTATGCTGGTTTTATTACTTGACTGAGCAATAGGGAGAAAATGCATCTATATAATAATAGTCCAATAAAATAAAGTTAAACAGATTAATTAATTATTTGTAGCTTTGGAATAATTAGAACAAATTAAAATGTACAATGTATTGAATTGCAACAAACCTCTTGAAGACCTACCCCTTGCTTGGACAACATATATCCATAGATAAATATAACTTAAGTACCAGATTTTCTTGGTTTATTAACAGTGGAGTAAGTTGACCTACAGATATGTTAGTGATACCAGCTCTCAACATGTCTCCTACATCTCACCTGGTAGCGAACATGGCGCGTAGTGAGGAGAAGGTGGCCGCATCTTCTTTCAGAGCCTTCAGCTCATTACGGAGTTTCAACATCGTCTCCGTCACCATGGTTTTCTCGTTATCGTATTTACTCTTCAGGTTGGCCAACGCCACCTCAGCCGTCTACAGGTAAAAGAAGACATTATTGTCAATTCAACTGGGGGAATATTATTATATTTGGAATTTCTACAAAAAGTAAATACTCTCAACTACAGAAAATCTAGAACCACATCCCCTTCTAATGTTTTGGCAGAAAATGTACGCACGCACGCTCACACACCTGTTTATTGGCTTTGAGCACAGTCCTCAGGGTGGCGATCTGCTCTCTCTTGGTGCTGAGAAGGGACTTGAGTTTGAGTATCTCCCCCATAAAGGCCTCATTGTCCTTGTCGGCGCCAGTGCCCAGCTCCATGGAGGCCAGCCTCTGGCGGCTCAGCTCCGTGGTTCTGTCCACCGCCTGCTGTAGGTGCCGGATCTGGTCTCGGATGATGGCCACCAGGTTGTAGATGTTCATGGGCTCAGAACGAGACTCTGGGTTGGGCCGGTCACTGACGTCAGGTCTGCTGGGCTCAGTGTCAGGGACCAGCCCGTTAGAGAGCAGGACATGTGACAGACGTCGGTCCTTCCCCTCCCTCCCGCCGCTGCCTATGCTGGCCTTGCCTTCCTTGTAGTAGTCCAGCATGACGCGGTTGGGCGTCTCATTGTTGCACATGCACACGTGGTTGTAGAGGTTGGCCAGCTCCTCGCTGAACGTCACCAGCTCGTCCTGCGCCACGTTCAGGCTGCCCTGGGACTCGCCTGCCACCTCGCTCACCCGCCGCAACTCCTTCTCCAGGCGCGCCATCTCCTCATGCTCCGACCGGCTGCTCTTCTCCAGGGAGGCCACCTTCTCGCTCAAGCCCGCCACATCGCTCTCCAGGCGGGCTCGCTCCTCCTCGTACCGGCTCCGGCATGACTGATACTCGGCCGTGAGAGTCTTCAGCTCGTGCCTGAGCTCCCCTGTCTCGGCCACAGCCACGGTGTACTTGCACTGCAGGATCTCCGGCCCGTTGATGTCCAGCTCATAATAGTCTCCATCGCCATCATCCCGGCTGTCACGCTCCTTTTCGCTGTCTAAAGCCGAGTGGCGTTCCTTGGTGGCCTGCAGTTTCCTCATGGCGGTGAGGTTCTCCGTGAGACGTCCTAACGTCTCCTGCTGCTCGGACAGACTCCCGTGGGCCACATCCAGTTGCTTCTGGGTTTCCTGAAGAGACGAGAGCAGGGCCACCTTCTCGCGCTCCACCTAGAGGACACACAAGCCACTGTCAAATGACAGCACTGAGATATCTGCAACACTACAGTTACATTTTACATTGATATTAAGTGGCATGGCTCAGTCAATGTTTAGGCACTTAGCGTGTCTGTATTATTTTCAATAACAACTTCTATTTAAAAGTGAAATAGTCTGCTATAAAATATTGCTTAAAGCAAAAAGTAATTACACTATAATGTAAGATAGTGACACCCAAGAATTTCTAAAAGTATCTATTCACCAGCTTATCTGTAAGAACTCTCCTAGTCAGTCCACGTAGACCCATGTGTCACAGACAGTGATTTGTCTTTGGTCACTGAGGACAATGTAGTTTAGGTAATCAAAATCACTAAACTGACATTGTGTCCCACAAAGCTTAATGGACTTTCCAGACATTTGGCAGAGGTCTGTTCACTGCAGCCGAAGTGATGAAGGCCATCTATTTTCAAAGAAATACAACACTAGTATTCAGGTTTGGGTTTGCATTGGAAATAAAAGGGCTAGAGAAAAAGCTTTGTTGTTTAAAGTGGCAACTCTTCCTGCATTGTGTTGATCTGCTTTCTTTTCTATGCCCCTGGCAATTGGCTCAGAGCCACTCAAAAAAATGTTTTCCTTGCAAGAACCTTTATTTGGTCAAGGGCTGTGCAATGTCTGGCTTTACACAAAGTCAAATGCACATGTCAAAACATTGTCGATAGACAATGTAATTGCTTTTTTTATCCTTGATATTGGCATTTATTCCATGCGCTACAAGTGGTGAACTGGCAGGAATAATGCACCTGAACCCTATTAACACACTATAATTAACATAATTAAAATTCTGCAAATGAATATAGCCAGTGGTGTAGTGGTGCCTGGAGAAGTGGGTATACTCTTAATTTATGCTCCCAATATGTTTTTAATCATCCCAGCAAAGGAAGAACGCTCTGTGTTATAAACAGTGACATGTAAGACTAGTCTTGCATATTAGTTCACAACAAATTGGGCCAGTAGGCCTAGTATCTGCACATTATCACTTCACTTTTGCTGCTTAACTTCACGGAGAAAGGATCATTATGAAATTAACATTATCCACAAAAAAGGTGCAGTTTTTGCAATTAATACTGGCTCACAGACTATAGGAAGAGATAACTAAATTATCATGAGTTCTGAGTGACTATTCCTTAGTCCAACTAATCCTTAGTGAATAATTAAAAAATTATATATACATAACAAAAATATATACATTTTACAATTGCCCAATGTGATTAGATTTTCAGGTTGGCGAGTAGATCTGAGAAGGCCATCCGCTACACTGGGGGGTAAATGTTTGGACTTGAAGTCATGTAATAAAATATCTGGCATAATGGCTCACTCAAATCAATGCTGTTTTAACTACCTTGGTTTAAATTACCTCGGTCATGTGACCTAAAAGCTATTGAATTTCAAAATGTTTCTAGCACTTATATCAACTTGATAATGAATAATACAGGCTGTGCAATGTGTGGCCTGTCGATCTGAAAGATACTACCTTGATTTGAACTACCTAGTCCTAGGTCATGTGACCTTGAAACTATTGAATTTCAAAGCCTTATTTGCACTTATATCAACTTGTTAAAAAGTTTACAACAGTTTTTTAATAAACTAAATGGTGTGCAATGTGTGGCCAATCCCTTTCAAGGATACTACATTGATATGAATTATCTAGGTCGTGTGATCAGGGAGTTATTGAATTTATGACCTGTGTGCAAAATGGTGATGCACTTGGTTAACAGTCCCTTGCGACATGCATTGGCTAAGCACAGAGTGCTGCGAATAATATCTCCTCTTATTGTCAATCTTTGGTTAGAATCAGAAAAAACAAGACCAGTGCAATGCTTTATGTTTAAAGCTTATATCGCTTGCATGCGTTTGAAATTTGAATGTCTGAAAATCTGTCAAATGTCGAACATCAAATTATCTTTACCACGGTGCGTTGGGCATTGTCAGACTGACGGTATCCGCCTAGCCCAATATCGTGTGTGCGCATGGGGGAATCAATGGATCACTGCATCACTGTCTTTACTGTTTTTTTATTCACATGAGATTGGATTAGCCACTAAATTACGCACATCAGAGGGAATTTAGAAGTGGGTATATGCAACGCAGACTGAAAAAGAAGTGGGTATACGCCGTATACCTGCATATACCCTGCACTACACCACTGAATATAGCTGTCAGTTATAGCTGTAAAAATGCAGTTGGGATGTGCAGAACCCAGTGGAGGATTTAATTACCGTAACGTTTCAAACAACGGATAGAATACAGTGTGAAAGTGCACAAAAAATACACCAGAACTCATGACGCTAGTACATAATTTAATAAATGTACATATTATTCTGGCTGTGGTTTTTGCCTTAATATAGCCTACTTTCCGACCGTTTCCGTCACTGTGTTGAACTGCATTTTGATGAATCCAAAACGAAAGAGAAAACATTTTAAATGATTTTGTGGGAAAGAAAAACTCTTCGCTCTTCCAAGCCTATTTGACACTCGGCAGTTCATCAGTTTTAGTCCAAAGAATTAAGTTGATCCAGTAGGCTACATCTAAACATTGTCAATTGTGAAAAATTACAGATAGGCTATATATGTTTTAAAACGTAAAATAATAAGAGCCTAATCAGTTTGACGCATGTTACCATTTTAGCCAGCTCAGTGCGCGGCAGACAGTAAATCAGCACAAGTCAAGTTCAACAAAACATCGTTTTTGATGAATTGCTGACAATCCCAGGCCAAATTTGGTCAGCTGTAATTCACTCTTCAGATGTAAATAAAACAATAATAATAAAATAATAATTTACATTTATTTTACTGTTTTTCCTTTTCATGCAACTTTTAGACTAAAAGTGTAGGGTCACATGTGAGACTGAATGGGAAAAAAGAAACAGTGTGCACGCTTATTTGCAATATATTATGAATAACAATGAGCTTTTAGGGAGCTTTTGATTGTCTGAATGGATAAGCATTTAGTGCTTCTGGTCCATTCTGCAATCTTTCCATGATAGGGTGTGTGATTATGTCTGCTCTGGACTACAGAGGATAATCATACAAGTTAAAGGTGATTCTCTGTGCATGTCTTGATCTTTTTAATGGTGGTCTGGTTGTTGTTTTCATGACTGTAGATATTTCTATATTATGCGTTCTTTTCCAAAGTATTTTCAGTGATGGAATTATGCCCTGGTGAGCATGCTTGCTACGCTGATGCATCTCTAAAATCACAAAACGTGAAGATATTTACTAGGAAAGATGACACCTAAATGTTGTCTGTTCGTAAATACTAACAGGCTTTATTCACGCTTTTCAGAATCTTTGCTAGCTGAAGCTATATCTAATCTGACGTCTGTAAAACACAGTCCCACGTCTATACCTGCATTAGCTGCTGCTTGAGTTTCTGGATCTCTGAGATGTTGAGTTCACTGAGCAGGTCGTCCACCAGGCTAGGGGCGGGCCTCAACTTGAAGCGGTTATCCTCGTTTCCGTCGGTGGCCAGCTTGGTCAGCCCATTCTCGTAGCCATGGATGCAGTCATCACTGTTGGTGTCCTCTATGAACTTGAGTCCATCCAAGGAGATGTTCACGGGGCTGTGGTGGTGTGGTAACAGGTTGTCCCCGATGGTCATGTAGAGGGACAGCTCTTTACGCAAGGCACTCTTCTGCTCACGCTCCGTCTTAATGGTCTCCAGTGCCTCGGTCAGCTGGCGCTCGGCGATCTCTCGCAGGCGCACAGCCTCCTCCAACTGGCTGTGGAGGCACTGTGCGGCCTCCTCCAGACGACCAATCTCGTGTTTCAGACCCTCAAACTCCACCTAGGAAGGACAGAGAGGCCGCAGCACATCAGAACCATCTCCACCCGAAGAAACAATCCTCAGGACCTTCAGACCAATAGCTCCGGTATATTTGGTCTCTCCAACCAAACAACGTTTACCTCGAGCCGTTACCCGCATTTGATGCTGCACATTCAATGGAGACCATTTTATAGAGCGCCCCAGCTCTGGTGCCTCTCCGTTCCTCTCACCTGGCTCTGCCGAAGCAGAGATACTTGTTTCTGCAGCGAGATGTTCTCGTCCTCCAGCTCACTGTAGTCCTGCAGCAGGCGACCCTCCCGCACCTTGTACTCTCTGATGTCATCACGCAGCTGGGACCGCTGCAACTCCACCAGGCCAGAGCTCTGCACACCAGAGCGGAAGGAAAGATAAGTTAGGGAATATCCTACAAAACATGGATTTAAAACTTCAGGACTTGTTTTGTATATACAAGTATATTTCTGTTTTGAGTTTTCGGGTTTACTATATGTCACAACTACAGGGATATTGCTAATTATTTTTATGTCTAAACAGCCCTTTTCCTTAATATTCTTTATTCTTTTGAATAATCCAGGAATGTGTTTCGATTGATAACTTTTTTCAACAAGGTGGCATTACATTGATAAGAAATGATGGTGTAAACATGATTCATTAAAGATGAGCTAAAAGACTTCCATCAGTAGGACACTGAAATAAGGACTGCTGAAAAACGGGTCTTTGCAGTTGTATTTGAATAATTAATTATAAACAAGTTCTGAGAGAAAACACCACTTGAAATTAAACAATACTTTAATGAACAGAATAATACATACAACACCCAACTTGTTACACGCACCCAACTTGTTACACGCACCCAACTTGTTACACGCACCCAACTTGTTACACGCATCCAACATGTTACACGCACCCAACATGTTACACGCACCCAACATGTTACACGCACCCAACATGTTACACGCACCCAACTTGTTACACGCACCCAACTTGTTACACGCACCCAACTTGTTACACGCACCCAACTTGTTACACGCACCCAACTTGTTACACGCACCCAACTTGTTACACGCACCCAACTTGTTACACATACACAGTTATTTGTTTTGGCATATGGTTCTGTACCTTAGGGCAACCACATCTACATAGTAAGATAGAATAAATATATATTCACTATTTACAACATGTAACAGCTAAGTTTCAAACTGTATCTATTTTTAGTGTCATATTTGATGTCAAATTCTGATACCTGATGGCATTGTGAATCCAAGCCCTTGGTACATTCTGACACATTTGACATTGCCTTTCTAAATGTGTACAGAAGTGTTAAAATTCCCTTCATGAAAAGGTCATTGACTCTTTGTGAAATAGGACGGAGACCTCCAATGAATTAATATCCATTGTCTATGTTAAAGATGCCATCTGTGATTAGGCAATATTTAGAACTATTTAGGCCTCTAGGTTCTAAAGAATGGGAATTTAGGCAACCCAGAGCTAAAACGGGCCCCCGATCGGAACTTAGATTATTTCTCTGAAGTGTCTAGGTTCATATTTTATCTTTTGTTCTCCTGTGTTTAGAGGTTGTGCTCACACTGCAAACTCATTAGATGTCACCGTATAGCTCAGGTTTGATTGACAGCTCTGTCACTGGGACTTTAGCAAACCATACGTCACACATCTGTCAGGAATTCCCTGTTGAATTTGCAGCATAATGTCATATTTACTGAAATCAAAAGCTATTTCAATCAAACACATCTTAACAGGGCAAGTAAGATGTTCAGATAGGACCCCTTAATATCACCTTCACAATTCTTGCATCCATTGAACTTGTAGGTTTATGGAGTTTCTGCTTGAATTTCTTTGCAGGATGTCAAACTAGCCTCCCAGAGCTGCTGTTTTGATGCGATCTGCCTCTCACCCTCATAGATCTTTTGCTTGAGAATGCTCCAAAGGTTCTCAATAGGGTTGAAGTCAGGGGAGGATGGGGGCCACACCATGAGACGCTAAGGAAGGCACAGTTCTTCTTTTTGTACCATGGAATAGTGGTCAGTCAGAAACTCTATTTACTTTGCCGAGGTCATCTTCAGACCTTGAGGGACACTAAAGGGGCCTACCAGCTCTCTCCCATGATTCCGACCCAAAACATCACTCCGCTACCTCCTTGCTGACATTGCAGCCTTATTGGGACATGGTGGCCATCCACCAACCATCCACTACACCAACCATCTGGACCATCCAGGGTTGCACAGCACTCACCATTAAACAAGACTGTTTGAAAATTAGTCTTCATGTATTTCTGGGCCCACTGCATGTATTTCTGCTTGTGAGCATTGGTTAGGGCTGGTCAAATAGTAGGTTTATGCACAACTGTGAGCCTCTGGAGGATCCTACACCTTGAAGTTCAAGAGACTCCAGAGGCACCAGCAGGTTCAAATACCTTTTTACTGATTTGTAATGGCATTTTAGTAGCTGCTCTCTTAATCCAATGAATTTGTCTGGCAGTAACCTTCCTCATTATGCCGTTATTGGCACGAATCTGTCTGTGCTCTGAATCAGCCACAGATCTCTTCACAGTATGATGATCACGCTTACGTTTTTGTGAAATATCTAATGTCTTCATACCTTGTCCAAGGCATTGCACTATTTGACGCTTTTCCACAGCAGAGATCCCCTTTCTTTCTCATATTGCTTGAAACCTGTGGCCTGCTTAATAATGTGGAACATCCTTAAGTAGTTTTCCTTTAATTGAGCTCATCTGGAAAACTAATTATCACAGGTGTCTGAGATTGATTTCAGTGATCCAAAGACACAATACCATCCATGAGTTTGATTGAAAAACTAAATTTAATGTTTATGACACTTAATTCCAATTTGTATAATAATTTGATTTGGAACGCGGTGTAATATCTTATTCCCTTTTTCCTCAGTATCAAAATAAGTCATTACAATCCTAATATCACCCACTGTTTGGTATGGAGTATTTTCTGACATTGACATGTAATGTGAAAGTTTTGTTGGAGAAATGTCTAATATTTTTAAAAATATGCTTTCAACAGGTCCTGAACGAGAGACACACTGGAGGAAATAGTAGGGTAAGTTACATAATTATATTCTCTCATTCCCTACTTTAAGTTTAGCAAGCAGAATTTTCCCCCATTCATCCATTTTGCATATCCTCAGCTGCACAAATCTAAGGGGCCTTCGTTGCGTTATTTAGCAGTAACTTGCACGTTTGTGAGGGTACTATTTATGCAGAAAGATATTTACACATTTTGGAGCAACATATGCTGCCATCCAGATATCGCCTTTTCAAAGGACATCGCCGCACTTTCCAGCAGGAAAACAGAAAATCACATTCTGCCTGGATTACAAGCGCATGGTTGGTTGCATAAGCAAAGTGCAGGTGCTAGCATGGCCTGCCTGTAGTCCTGACCTGTCTCTGACTGAGAATGTGTGGCGCATTATGAAGCGCACAATAAGGCAATGAAGACCCTGTTCAGTTGGGCAGCTGAAAACATGCATAATGAATGAATGGGGGAAAATTCCTCTTGCTAAACTTAACCAACTGGTGTCTTCTTTCCCTAATGCTTAATATATATTATTAAGAGAAAAGGTGATGTTTCAGTGGTAAACAGTTGACTGTACCAACGTTTGATGAGTGTGGTCAGTCACTAAACACACCTTCTCAGCGCATTTCATAATTCCCAACTCGGGCCACCGTTAATCTCTGGAAATTCACACAGAGACAACACCACAACATTTTCTAAACTACAGCTAGATTCAGGAGACTTCCATACATCTTTATTTCTCCCATTATATTCTCCAATCGACTCAATTCAAAATTAACAGTTTGTAATTTTGAAAATGTTGCGGTGACGTCACTGTAGGAATTTCTGAACACTTGCGGGAATTACTGAATGCGCTGAGGCGTTTTTAGTAACTGTCTAGTCGGAAACATGACCGACAACGATTTTGAGCTGTTTAGGGGTCTGTAGTTTTCCTTTAATTTTGCATCCCACTAACTTTACTTTTGAAAAACTCCATACTACAATTTTGGAAAAAAAATTTTTTTATTTTGTTTTGGAATTTATATTAATGTTAAGAAATCTCATGGTCCTTTAAATGTTACAATATTCACACACTTACTAGCATGTTATGTGACTATATTATGTAAATGGAGTAGAAATAAGGTCATGACTACAACAAAATTCTGTGTTTCCCACTGAGGACCATTACATCAGTGGCCGGCGGGCGGATACATTAGTTTCGTGCTCAATGACAGATTATGCAGATGACTGCAACAACCGTAGCTCTGAAATGACAATAAACCCAGACATACACCATTCCCATTTGTTTGATAGTATGAACAATCCAGCCAAACTCAGTACTATTTACAATCTCTCACCGACCCACATCATCTCACTGTCCCAACGTGACACCATCTCACTGTAACATGATCTCACTGTAACATGATCTCACTGTCCCACTGTAACATGATCTCACTGTCCCACTGTAACATGATCTCACTGTCCCACTGTAACATGATCTCACTGTCCCACTGTAACATGATCTCACTGTCCCACTGTAACATGATCTCACTGTCCCACTGTAACATGATCTCACTGTCCCACTGTAACATGATCTCACTTTCCCACTGTAACATGATCTCACTTTCCCACTGTTGTTTCTTTAATTCAGTAATATCGGTGTGATGATTTATTTTGCCCTTTGACCTCTCCATATTCACCATGTTGTCGTTTTGGGCAGGTCTTCCGCCCCTTCAGCTCACCTCTCTCATCTCCAGGGCTACGGAGGTCAGGCGCTCGTTCTCTGATTGGCTGCTAGTGAGGGCAGCTCTGGCCAACCGTAGCTCATTTTGCATCTCCTGGAGCGTCTGCTGGTAGTGGGCCTCCTTACTGGCTGACTCCAGGATCAGTGACTCCTCCCGGCTCTCCCCGTCAGCAGCCACCTTCCTGTGGGTGGAGTAGGCCTGGCCAAATGCCTGGGAGTAGAGGGGATCAGAACACGTTAATTAGTACCAGGCCTGACCTGTCACATGAACAGCCCACAGCACACATGGAGTAGAAGTAGAGCAAGACTAGTGAGCACAACCTGTGATGTAATCACTATGAAGCATCATCATCATACTGCAAAATTTGATAGTAATGCTTACATTTAGTCTAAATTTATTATGAATAAGAATATAGCTCAGAGAAGTGCCTTTGGTAACTGCTATGGGTTCCAGTTCAAAACAAATCCTGTGAATTTACGTAAAGAAATACTGGATACATGAGCAGCAGACAACATCTGGCATTTCACTCCTCTAGTCAGACAATAGGTCACTGAGGTAAGCTCCTCATCATGCTTGTTAACGTTAGCTACAGTGGCTAGCATGGCTGACAAACTAGCAACCATAGAAACCTCCAGTTTCAACAATATAGCTGGTCTTTTCTCAACACCCCGCCTTCTCAAAACCTATTGGAGGACATAGTGACAGGGGAGGGGCAGTTGGCTTTTTATCTAATGCGTTTTTAAAAGGAAGCAAAAGAGGACAAGAATATTCTGAAACTTAGAAAAGGCCAGTTTTTGCAAGTGGTGGTGGTGGTGAACTACCAGACGCACGAATTCCTGTATGAAATCTGAGAAAGTGTTTTTTGTTAAAAAGTATTTTTTTTCTATTGTCCAAGTCATGCTTTAAATAGCTTGAAGAGATCAGTGTGAGTGGCGGTTGTCCCGTTGGTTTACAAAACAGCCAGTCTTAATCATCCGGTCAGCTTTTACAAATTAAACCAATTCCTTTTAAAGTGCACTACCTTATACCAGGGCCAATAAGGAAGCCGTTGGGCTGTGATGAAAAGTAGTGCACTTGGAAGGGAATGGCATTTGAGACACTGCCAGGGGCACCATGCCAACGGATGATGTAACAGGATGCTGGAGCAGAACAGATCCAGGGTCCTTCTCACCCTGGCTTCATTCACCCTCTCTTTCTTCTGATGTCAGTCAGTCTGGCTGAAGCAATGCCAAGGGGTTTCTAGTTAGAGGACAGAGGTATTGCTGAGGCCCCTGGCCATGGTTAAGCAAATTTTCCATGACTAACAGAGGACTGGGAGGGCAAACAGGCACTGGCAACCCAGACTTAAGGGAACCCAGCAACACGGGTCCCGTGGAGGATTGGGCCAGGCATGACAAAATGCTACATCACCTTTCCATCTGCCTGGTAAAGTTCCTAAGAAGTGTGGCTCAGCTTTGAACCAGAGAGATCTGGACAGATGCCTTTTGCTCCAGACGTATTAAAGAAGATAGTATTCATAATTAGAGAATGATTCACTTAACAGCTCCACGCAATCAGAGAGAAAGAGACGAAAGGAAGCATCCACCAGACACGGGCCAATATTTATTTATATTAAAAGAATGTTTAACTGCCAAATATTTTGTCTACAATTCTGCTTCAACTGACGGTTCGGAGTAATATAACCCTAGGGTCCTGCAACTTGACCTTGAGCCAAACAACCCCCCATAAGCTTTTTTCCCTTGTTATAACATTGGTTGAGGTAGTGCAATCAGCCGAATGGCTTAGTGCAGGCGCTAATGGAACCAAGGGTGTATCTCGTAAATAACCCCACTAGTAATGCCTGGAATGGTACCAAACTTCTACAGTAGTACAAATGGGTTCTGTTCTTATAAAACGAGGCATTGGAAAGTTTGTAAGTACACCAAAAGTATATTTAAATAGCACCTGCCTGATGGCTGCTACTTTTGGCTGCTACTGCAATACCACAAGCTCATGCACATGTGGTATCAAATGCTAAAAGCTGACCCCAGTCATTCAATAAGACATACATGTCCATTATAATGTCAACTAAACAGCTTTTCTGAAGGCCCAGGACAGGACATCTTGCCTGTGGATCCTGCAGTCCAGCTGCTGCTGCGCCTCCTGGACGTTGTCCATCTGGGCCACTGCACCTTTTAGTGACCCGGGCTGTGACAAATATAGTGCCTTTCTCTGGCTAGAGGCCACACTGTCCAACACAGCTACTCCTCACACCAGCTGAGCCTGAGGATATTATTAAGTGCTGAAGTCTGGGTGGGTGTTTTTTGACAGAGGTTGACACTGATAAGATATGGAGTATCATGGTCCTGAATCTGGACACAGTTTAAAGTCTGAAAAAATTTTACAAAAATGTGTTAAATCACATGCTTGTTACAGAATGCACAGCGAAATTGAAAGTCTTTGGTTACTGTACACACCAAATACATCAATTAACAGTCAGGGGTTGGCATTAACTTTATTGGCCACTTAAGTAAGCCTGTTTTTTTACTTGTCCGATAAACTAGTTGCTTGTTCGAAGAAGCTTCAATTATTGTGATTAACATGCATGTCTGTAGTTCTGGGACAAAAGCAATACATCTCTCCCCATGTGCCATTCCAATACTGGAATCGGCAATGTTTCCCATACTAGCCAAAAATATGTGATTGGGTATCGGCAGATGTAGTCCGATACCATGATCAGATTCCAATGACTTAATAAGGTGCAGTAAACAAGTCGTTGTAGTGAAGCGTCGTTCAGATGTAATTGTCGTATATTCATGGCCCCTCCTCCACCCCCTCACACACCCTCTTGATCTGGGCCGCGGGGATGTGCCAGAAAAGTTAGAATTTCGTTATGCTTCTGGCTAAAGAGTAAATCTGTTTATACACTATGCTGTTGTACACTAGAGATTATCAAGGGGAAATGCTTTGGATGAATGTGCATCCTGGAGCCACCCGAAAAAAGTAACAAGTCAAGCACACAGAGTGAAATGCTAAGCGCCCATTGGATGATTGGGCTGTCAGTAAAAAACGAGGGAGGGTGTGTTTGTTGAGTCTGTGTTTATGATTGGATTCTTATAAGCAGCGCTCTTGTTTAACCAGAGAAGCATACGCGCGCACACACACACACACGCACACACACACGTAACAGGTAACAGGTAACAGGAGGCTGACTCTCAAAAGCAAACATTTTATTCTAAAATAAATGTAATAAAGTAAAATTAAAATCTGATTCAACCAATATTGTGGCACATGTTAAATGTTATAAAAGTTTTGCACCTCTCGAGCTGTTGGATGAATGATATGTTGGCTGGTAAAATGTGTATATCCACCAGCCTATCTGACGTAATCTGAAACTGCCCTTCTGATCAGTAGAGTAAAATTACCTTCTGGATTTGCTGAAAGATGTAACTGCAATTAGATTTACTACAGACATTCAGAGTTCAGACACATGTCCCATGTCTCTATTAAGTCTGACAGCACAATGGGTGCAAGTTTTACATTATGTAGCATTAAAACACTGGTATCGGATAGGCCTTTTTCACACTTACGCATACACATTTCAATGGAAGGTGTCATAGATGGGTAAACTTACTTCTGTTGTGCTACTAGCATTATAAGATACTATTGTGTACTAGGGTAAAATGTAATGTAGGAGCTCAAGGGAAAAAGTTAAATGTAGTATGCCTCCGGTTTGTAATAAACAAAATAAACGTCCCTACCAGTCATTAAACGAGTTTCCATCAGTCAAAAACACTAAAAAACAAATGTGTCAAAGCTGTTAAACCTGACGAAGGCAACACATTAAAATTATAATTTAAAAAGTTCGAGTCTACGTTTGTGTGTGGGCAACATTTAAACCATGACTTAGGTTTCCAGCTGAGTGAAGTTATTGAAGCACTTAAAAACTGGGGTTTTGCCTAACTGGTGTCATTGGATAAATTTCCGATCACCGGCAAGGTACACTGTACTTTGAAGTGCAAGGGCTGGGCGTGGAGTCAGTGTCATATGGAACATCACCAACTTGCTAGCTTCTGCGTTACAGCTAATAATGCTAACAATATAAATTAAGCAGCTGCTGAAAACGGCTACCTAACTCCTCCCGGTAAATGCTATATTTTCGTTCAGCTGATAATGATAGTGGCACTTTTTTATTATGACAGAAAGTGTGCCCACACAACTAGCGATATAAGGTAATTATCAGTTTGCACTAAAACTTAGCACATTCGATTAGCCTAAAAAACGTATCCCAGAGAACTGTCGACTCGGTACCAATGTGTTCTTAACCCCTAGGTTCATTTTGCGCTGGAGTTATCCTTTAAGGAGCTGATTACCATTATCTACCTAGCTGTATGTAGCCTTATTAGCTCCAGCACAAAGATCACATTGAATTCGGGACCTTGTGGAATTTCAAGTAAAATCCGATACAGAAGCGCCAGAACTGTACTCTCGCCTGTTCTTGGGAAAAACGCAGGAAAAGCACTGTATGTGACAAATCACTGTAGGGTAAAGTTTTTAAACACTGTATTAAATATTTTGTATTAACTCTGGAATTGTCCTTTAATTTAAGTTTCGCCTTCAGATTCGGAGGAAGGATACATTGTCCACTACTGCAATGGATTTGTAAAACCCCAACCCACTTGTCTGTTTGATCTGTTTGGACCATTCCCTGAAGTCAAGTCTTGCAGTGTTGTGTCTCCATGTGTGAAACCTCTGTGGTGGAAACCCAGCCTGAGTCCTTGTCCATATTTACAGCAGTGGTTGGAAAGTACAGATGATATCCACCATCAACATGTAGCATTTTTCTTCTCGTCACCACCAGTAAGTAGTGGACATAGTTTCAGGTGTCTATAAACTGCTGCTTTATAAAGGTTAGAGGACAGAGGGAAGCCCCCCTTACAACCCCTAGAAAGAAATCTATAGTAGACACAATATTCTTCAAGCACTGTACACTGTAACTGTGCTAAGCTTCAGGGAACAGCTAAGACATTTACCCATCACCCCTCCAAAGACAAACGGCTAGGAGGAAGTCCAGGCCTGTGCATTATTGCTAGATCCTATTCATTCATGACGAGCCAGCCAACGTGTCTACTGTCAAAACTCAATATTCTACAGTAGCACACAGGAAAACAGTGAGAAACGTTTCTTAAGAACAAAGCCTTGAACTGCGCTGTCGTATAGTTATGCCTCTCATTGAGGCACAATGACTACAATGGTATGTCATCACGGTTATCCACGTCATAATTACATTACATTCTTTCAGCTAATAACGGGTTACATGTTTCCAGTGAACAAATTACAGACTGTAATGTTCTTCACACAATTGCTCTTGGAAAAAATCTACATTTTGTAATTGTCCGTCTTCATGTTTTCAGATTTGCAGGTTTAACACTGAAACTGTTAATTGGTTGTGGTAGTGTGAAAGGGGATGTGAGAGAAACAAATGACATCCAAGTTTGGGGCTTCCTTTATTTTGTTGGTGTGCACAGTAAACATACATGCAATCACAAGGGGTGCAACGGTCCTCCCCTCATTTAACAAACTCAATGAAAGCAAAACTTAGAGTATGCTGTTTGGGAACATTGGTTAACCTTTAGTCCTGATTCAGGCAAACCTTCCCAAATTAAATCTAAGACTTTTGCCCTTCAGTGACCTTGTCAGCACACGTTCTGTAAGCAAATCTAAAGCAATTAACTTAAAAAGAAGACCTTCAGAACAAAAGTTGCTGATCAGTCACAAAGTTTACTAACTAAAATCCAGGTGAAGTAGCAAGGTGAAAACCACGACCCACTCAGAAAAACAAATGCTTATTTTAAATGTCTGGACGATCCTCAAGTGTTTTGGAACAATCTGCTCAAAGATGCCAAAACTAGGTGTTGGCCGATATGGGCCAGTAATGTCTGGCTAAAACCTAACACTGCATTCCACAATATGAACCTCATACCAACTGTGTAGCATAATGGTGGCAGTATCATTGTTGGGGGATGTCTTGCTTGATTAACACATGCCTTGTTATCAAAAAAGCAACCACTGAATTCTGATATAAATCATGGAATTCTCCTGGACAATTCAAGGCCTAGTCAATGTTTAAAATCAAAAACATTGGAATGTTGTGTTAAGATGTGAAAATGTATAATCTGGAAAAAAAACATCACTGAAATAAAGAAGTGCTACTTGGAGATGTTGTTCAAAACTTTAAATACACTGGCACAATAGAAGTCCTGTTTGTCTTCATTCAGGAAATCAGTCATGAAAAGAAGACATGAACATGAAGTTCATGATTATAGAGGACTTTGTTGCACTGCACTATAGCTTCTGGCAGGGTTGCAAAAGTACCTTTCCCTGAAGTTTTCCAGAAGATTCCTGGAATTAAAAGTGAATAAACAGGAACCTCAGATGTTTTTAAAAATGTAAAGAAAATATGTCTTTTTGAAAAGCCAGTTTCTGTATTGTCCAATAGCTGCTGTAGTGTCTTAAGTAGTGCAGTCAAAGCAAAGTAGAAGACATCTGTCTGAAGGACAATTCTTACTTTCAGGTGAAAGTGTTGTAGTGTCAACCCTGGTGTCACCAAGTACACACATTGGTGGTGGATGAAATGGACTTTCCCCCCTCACTGTGTAAAGCGCTTTGGGTTCCTTGGAAGAAAAGCGCTATATACAATTAATGCATTATTCATTTTATTATTCATTAGTGTCACTGGTGTTGCTATATGATGTGGATTTTGTGTGTTTTGGGGTGGAATTGAGGGTCAGGGGGATTTCAACATGTTGCCGACAGGATACATATTCTTGCTGTGTTTAGTGTCGCCTGGTAGACATTGTGCAGCGATTGGTCAGAAAGCCTAGAAGGTGTGAAAGCTGATTTCAAAAGCGATAGTCCCTACTCCCTATTGTTTTGGTAATCATCCCACCACTAAAGACGCTGAGGAAAGACACTCCTGGGTTTGGCGAGGTGCTGAGTACTGGAGAAAATTCTGGCAAAAGAAATAAACAGCCGCACACTCTATATGCTCTGATGCGAAGAGTGTGAATACCAAGGTTTCGGCAGGCAAGCTGACTTAATCAGGGTTTCATGACAAACACTGCAGATCAACTGCTTATATCAGTTTGTTGTGACACACATATGAATGTGATAATTACATAATTGCCAATTATCTATTGGTCAATTGTGAGAATACATTTGAAAAGGGAAAACATTTAGAAAAAGAAACAATGAAAAGAAAAAACACTAAAGAGAGATACATTGTAAAGGGCATCAACAATATGAACTAACAAATGAGATATGGCGTAAGCCAATTTCACCCATCAGGATTCCGAGTAAATAGTAGGAAATCAGTCACAAGAATTGTCTAAGATCAAACTCAACGTTAAGACCCAACAGAGTTAGGGTCCTAAGGTTAAAGACACGCTGCTTCTCTGCTTAATAGAAGGTTATCAAGGTTGCCTCTCCTACTAGGAAAACATGTTCAATATCAATACAAATCTTCCCCTGCCATCCCCAAATTTTTCTGCCATCTGGAAAGATTAGAAGTATGAAAGCACAACGATAATGACTGGGATATTGGCTCAATTAACAAAGCCAGCACATCTACTAGAGCCTTGAGACATGCTGAGCTCAGGTTAACTAGCTGCCCCTTGTCTCAGCCTCTCTCTGAGCCCACATACATATCATACACTCAGTGTGTGTTTAACTCTGATAGTCTACCAGATGAGGTGCAGTGAAAGAGCCTTCCTCAGAGACACAGAGCTACATCCTCTTAGAACCCAGTGGGAGATGTACATCTTTTTTTAGGGCTGTTATGACAAGATCAGTGCATTGAGTTGAATGGATTTCCTAAACAATGACAATCAAGTGTCTTTGTCAGGAGGTATATGCGCTCTGTGTACATTTGTGTGTATATTGTCTGTGAATAAGGGAGGGAGGGAACATACCCGAAATACTATAAAAGTCTTGTCCGCTATGTGCGTGCCTCTCAATCAATTTAATTGTGAGGATTTCCACGATGTCTGCACAGCTCTAGTTGAATGGAAGTATCAAGCATATGCTTAAATCATTTTTGCTAGTTTGTGTGTACTGATCTCTAAACAATGCTGGTGAAGTTCCTGTGATAATAGTTTTTTTTGTAGCTGAGCTTGTCATTCTGCTAGAGCACCACAGCAGTAATTATTTCAGAATGTTGTTGTTTATCCAGAAAACAACAGTTGAGACATAACAATCCATTGTTTGGAGAATAATATACATGGTTCAAGTTAAGTAAATTCCTCTAGAAATATTGTAAAGACATGGGCAAGGCCTAACCGGAAAGTCTCAGTGGAGACAGAATTACTCAAATATGTTAGAGGCGTTTGAGTCCAGCCCTAGCTCCTACATAAGGCAGAGAAAAACTGCAATATTTATAAGACTTTTGCAATTAAAAATAAATTTGGAAATTTTTGGAATTGGAAACCTTCAATTTTGCATTGCATTTACAATTTACTCAGAAGACACTCTTATCCAGAGCAGTAAAATGCAGTGTTCAAGGACAAAATAACTGACTCCCTATCCACTGACCCATTGGATTTATAATATGGTGTGTATATTTGCATTACATGTAGAATTACTATCACACCTTCACATTTTACATATGAAAGTGTGTGGTTTTAGTAACATGGGGGAAGCTAAACATACATAATATAATACACAATTTTTGGGGACCGTTTTTGGTTTGACAGTGCCATTTTTACAACCAGTGGACAGAAATCCCAGAGTGTTTTGCCCACATCAATTTTCAGTCACAACAATAGTGTTAAAAATGGGGTAGGCAACAGCTGGTTCAATCAATCAAATCAATGAAATTGACTTTATAAATTTATTTTTACAACAGCAGTTGTCACAAAGTGCTTTGACAGATACCAGGCCTAGGATACTAGGAAAAACTCTCTAGTAGGTGGAATCTAGGAAGAAACCTAGAGAGGGGCCTGACTCAAGAGGGTGGCCAGCTCTCTTCTGGTTGTACCGTGTGTCTGGCTGTACTGTTATGCAGAAATCACTTTCACATGGTTCTATAAATAGAACATATTTCAAACATGAAACAATACATTTCAAACAAAAAAGCCATCTAGCATCTTGTCTAAATTCAGTGTTTTGCCTTCTCAAATGCTTCTCTCTATCACTATTAACACTATTCCAGATTTACGAACAATTCTAATACAACATTAGGGGGATTCCTTTGCAGATTTGTGTTATATGCTCCAAAAGACCAATCAGGGTGGGCCATATGGTAGAGTGTATCACATCAACATAACAACTGGATTCATTTTAAAACGTTCAAAACAAAGTTACACGGTTAAGATGATGTTAATGTGGGTGCCCTGACAGTAAATTTGACACATTAAAGTGCAATGTTGCGACTATACCTCCTTAAGCTGGTCGAGTTCCTGCCGAACCGTTTCGAACTCGGTCTCCAACTCATCATAACGCTGTTTGAGTTGCTGTTTCTCTTCGAGCACCACCAGCCCATATTCCGCCGCCTGGATCTTCTCACGAGTTGTCTCACTCAGCTCCCGGGAAAGTCGCTCTAATTCTGCCCGAAACCACTGCGGCCCTGCCTCTGCCACCAGGGTTGCTTCGGGATATTCCTGTTCCTCCACAGACATCTTGGCCTGACCGCCCCAACGGCAGTAACACCGGCAAACGGCTGTTGAAGGACCACCGAAAATCCTATACAATCAATAAATCAGTGCCGCCTGTATTTAAACTGCATGGCTGCGTTTATCTCTCTCTTCGGATGTTTTACTTTCTTATGCGCGATGTTTTCAGCTGTCTATCAGCAGACACCGTTATTGTATTTTCAGTTCGCCCATCTCCCTCCCCCACCTACTTCTTGCCATTACGGAGGAAACTAAAGCTGAGATCATCGATTTGGAATATGGTGCTTTGAATATCTACTGTTGTGCTCCATGGGAAATGTAGTTTTAGTGTAGTTGTGATTGAAAGAGACTACTCCTAGTATTTACCAATTAGACTTCAACTACCAAGGTCCTTTGGGAGTAGATGTGCACCATGATGTGCACCAGCGCTTCTTCTGTCTGTGGATGAAACTGGAAAAACAGAGTAACATACTGCCATTAAGAACCCCTAATTATAATATTCTACTGCAAACACTGACTCTGACACAACACTGCCATCTAGTGAGTTAAAAACAATTTCAATACAGTTATGACATAATCTTGGGATTTACAGAAGTATACCTCGTGTAATTTGGTCAGTTGCTTCACTTCTATGTCCATTTGCTATATATGGATTGCTATATTCGGCCTTACTTGAACAACGCAAAAGGGAAATTCTAAATCTAAAGCTAAACCTAGTCTCTAATTTCTCATTGGTTCTGTTCCTTATTCATGTTTTAGAACCGCCTTGTGTTCCATGTGTGCACAATCGGGATTCGACAAAGTAATTAATGACGACTACAAAACAATACAGGAACAAGGCATATCTTTATTTTTCCCATTTAAGCCACATACATACTGCCCAGGTGAGATTTTCTTAGACCGGTCCCTGTGGTGGTATGTTTTAGAAGAATGGATGATTTTCACAAGAAAGGCATTGTAATTGTATGTATCAATATGTTTGATCATCATGACAATCAGTATGGTAGGTAGTATAATTATCAATTTACTATAAGAACACATTGTAGTGGAATAGTATCAGAAATGCATCAAGCTATAATGAAATGTATTTGGAGTACCGTCAAATGTATTAAATGGTACGGGCCTGACATCATTTTTTAAGGTCCTGGAACTGTGCCACTATTGTCTATAAAAGTCCGCCCATATAATTAACATAAGGCGATGACCAGCTGACATCATAAAGTAAGTTACATTGGGAAGTTTGGGAAAAAAACAGTGACGTCATGTGGGTATATAACTGAGTGTAACCCTCCCGGGGAGTGGACTCGGCTTTATTGATCTGTCATTATACTGATTTGTCATTAAAGTCTATTTGGATTCAGAACCTCTTGTACAGTTTCTCTGTTAGCAGGACAGGAGGAAGCTGTTGGGCTACAACCTAGAAAAAAAGTTTGCAATAAAAGAATGTTCCTTGAATATGGAATTGTATGTATATTATAACTTAATGCAATAATATCAATATGCATGTAGATCTTTTGCATTGTACTATAATACAATGTTGCAGTATAACGCAGTAGTGTAATAGCTACCTCCCTGTACATCTGATGCATGCCAACAGGGGTCCAGCAGAGTGCTTAGTACCACGATATGTGGATAGGTACTGAAGATATATACTGTAGTTGCCATGTTCCACCAAGTTCAGGCAGTACCTTGAATTAAGGTTGGTACCTGCAAGAATAATCGTGTTGGCTGGGGAATGTGCTCTCCATTGAACCATCACTATTTAACTTCGTTTAAAACTACAAAAATACAGAAACTGTGTTTTAGGATAAGTTGTAACAAACTAGGTGGTGTTTTTTGTTGGTTGGTGAATAGGAAAGGAGCCTGAGGCGGGAAGGTAGCGATCTCTCATTTATTGAGCAGAGCACTTTTAGCCAAAACACAATACATCTATGCCAAATGTGGCTTCTAAATAACACAAGGGCGACAGTGATACCCAAATAAAACAGATATGTTAGCTACAAGTTATACTACACTCAGTGCATTACGTGTACTTGACGGAATGATACAATTACATCGTTTACTACTTAGTTCACCTTCTCAGCTTGTAGGCTAAACTGATACATGGCCGCGGTACACCCCCTGCTGATACACCCCCTGCTGACAGCACGAGAATTTGAAATTATGGGACTTAAAATAAAGTTTTTGTTTACAAACTGTTTAACGTTACTTGGATCAGAAAATGAGCGGGATGTTGTTGATAACGCTAGCAGCATCACCATAGATATCTATATAAAGGCTAGATGTCTCGTCAGCGCTGCTGGCCAATGGAGGTCGACGTCTGCGCCTGGCGGCCATCTTGCCACAGACAGCTCGCTTACTCATAACGTTGTGTGTTAATGGTGCATGTACTTTTAAATAACCATAACATGCTCAATTTTCAACCGATTTTCAAACGGTTTGGTTTGTTAAAAATGTCAGAGATGTAGTTATGACACTGCATACTTTTTGAAAAAATGTCATAATATATATAAAGCATCCAGAATAATAGCCACATTAATAACATTAGTAAGAAACTAAACCGTTTGTCAATCTGTCAAGATTTCAGAGAGATTAGAGTATTTGCGATCACTCACCTTACATTAGGTACCACAGAGCCCACCAAGCTTGCCTGTGACAAGATGGCCGCCGGTGATGACGTTCGAGACTCAGCCATAAGTCATCTAGCCTTTATATAGATATCTATGAGCATCACTATCTCTATGAGTCCCCCAAACATTAAGCCCCCCAGCACCCCCCTGATAAAATATGTTCCGGCAGCTATGGTAATGATACTCATTAAACACATACATAAGCCGCTTTCCGACCGCAGGGATTTTTGCAGTTCCTAGAACATAACGTTCCTATAACCCTTTTTTTCTTGCTTTCCGATAGAAGAAATTGCGGGATTATTTAGTTCCTCGCACCGCCGTTCCTATAACCTTTTTAGCTCCTACTCCAGAGCAGGGTCTTTCATTTTCCCTTTTCCTAGGTCCACGTTGATTGGTCCAACTTATAAATTACACCGGTCGCTTCGTTTGTCTGTTGCATAATGCTACATATCATGCTGGAGCCTTCGTCTTTTGTGTTAAGTAGCTACTCAATTTCTATGAATCCAGTCTAGTTTTTAAACGCCGCGGTTCGAACTCCGTTATTAGGACATTATCATCACAACATTATTTTTATAAAATTGTAAAATTTTCAGCCTCGTAATCTGAAAGAACATTAAGCCGCGGTAGGAACCCAGCACTATTTGGGCTGAAAACAACCAGATCATCCGCATACATAAGATGATTTACACACTTATCTCCAATTATACACCCAGTGTTACAAACAATAAACTGTGAAATGTTGTATGTAGCGCTACACTAAAGTCTAGTGACGACGCTATAAAAGCTTGTTGCGGTGCTTGCGTCATGCCCTTATCCCTCCTACCAGTTCCTATGGCCACTTGACCAGTGCGAATGCAAAGAGCAAAACCGGTTTTGGGGGAGAGTAGTTAGTAGAACTGTTTAGAAGTGGACTGTTTCTATAATTACACTCCTGTAACTACTTGGTTGGAAAGCAGCTGTAGGAACAAATAAACCCTCAGAAAGGAAAGGCTGAATCATAGTGTCAGGCGGCAGTGTAGAAAATCCACTTGACAGCACAACAGACTTGGTCGTAGATCCAACATATATAGGAGTATAACCCTTAATGAAATGCACCACCTTATAGAACACTGGAGGTTATTTAGGTCCTTGATTACAAACCAACACGTGTGTGGAAGTTAATTACATAAATCAGCTACAAACACAGATGAGGAAAATACATATACCCTGAGTGTCCAGAAGGTGGCGCCAGCGTCTCATACATAACAGAAATATAACACAGTTCAGTCCAATACAGTGAGAAATCATAATTGTCCATCAACATAATGTTCCAAAGCAATATCAATCCCCAAATAACTCAAAATAGTTTATTTCTGGCTACAGTCAGAAATAAGGGGTTATTATCCAGGGGTTGAAAACATAAACTTAAATAATACAAAATACTGTAAAGACAATATATAAATATCCAAATTGACATTTCACAATATCAAACTAGCAACAAAAACATATTATGGCCACAATTATAATGTTTATTTTCAGAAATGTATTGTATATTGTCCCTGTATTGTTCCCATGTTCAGTAAAAAATAAATTTATAAAATAATTTAAAAAATGACGTAAAATTCGGCCCACCAGGACAAGTAACGAAAAGTTATGTAGTGCATCGTTAACTGAAACATGGTTCTTGATTGAGGAGGCAGTAATATGAAGCAAAACCAGTGTGCATCTGAGAACTTTTCCACCCTCCCAGACCTGCTTTTAAGTTGTTGCTGCAGTATGATGTAACAGCAAATACAACATGCGGAAATTAGAAGAAAAAGGGGAACCTTAACGTAATTTTATTTTCATTATATCTTTAGCTCACTTAGAGCATGTTACTTGTAACTTCAGGGTCGTGGGAGTGTTTCTCATGGTTGCTAGTATGACAAAGTAATATATTTTATGTATTGTTATTTGCCAGGCGAGAGCCGGGTTAGTTGTAGGGACATTGCTATAGGATGTTTTCATGTATTTCTTGTCTTATACATCTATAAGGCTATGCTACTGGTACAGAGCAACAAGAGGAGCTCATCCCCCCTACCTTCTGGCAATGTTCAACTTCTACATCCATAAACTAGCCCTTCTTTCTGCCACCTTCTGGGCTCCTGGGCATCCCGCACCTTTGGGATATAAGCTAGACGTTCAGTCGTTGTGATGATGAAAGTTACCCACATTTTAAAACCACGCCACTACTAACCCGCAAATCCACTCACGATCCTCCAGAAACCTGCTGCTTCAATTGACCATTAAGTGTTTTTCCAAGAACACCTCAAATAACCCTTGGTGCAAATATCAACCATTGCAGGGATGAGTACATGCACTTGTGTGTGAGGGGCAGCAGAGGGTGCAAGTGAGCAGGAATGTGTCTCCCTGCATGTATATGTACTATGCGTGTTTCGTTTTCTGAGATCATAGAAACCAGTACCAGTTTGCTGTTTTGATGCATGCCAGGATGTGTGTAATTGTCTATGTGTTTTTGGCAGTTGAATGTGAGAGTGCCATCTTTATGTGTCTGGGTGTTCTTACTATTATCCCTTCAGATGTTAAATTCTTTTTACCCTGCATACCTGTCCATCCACTAGACACCTACTTCCCTGAAGGCCACCATCACATTAGGCACTGAGGGGCAGAGTGCTAGGAGACTATTCCCTGCTGCTCCTCCATGTAGCGGAGCTCTCACCGTGCACATTCCTGGGGTGTGAAGTAGAATGGGGCTTCACAACCATGGATCTTTATCTGCCACCTGTAACTTTTATTATTCAGTTACAATGTTAACATTGACATGTATGTTATACATCAGCAGTGTTGGTTAAAGTTACTTTTCCAGTTACTTTCATTTACTTGTTGAGTTCACAAGTTTTGGGAAGT
Organism: Umbra pygmaea; assembly: GCA_016801145.1. Lineage (NCBI taxonomy): Eukaryota > Metazoa > Chordata > Actinopteri > Esociformes > Umbridae > Umbra > Umbra pygmaea. The sequence continues at coordinate 35,325 of JACXGM010005277.1, forward strand.
CCCTAATTAAGACAAAATGATCAGGTAAATGGAGTTCATATCTTAACAGTGACCTATAAAACAAATAGAAAAAGTAAAGAAAATATCAATCATGGTCCCCAGTAAGATATGAACTCCGTCTACCTGATCATTTTGTCTTAATTAGTGACTTCCCAAAACTTGTGAACTCAACAAGTAACTGAAAAGT
>JACXGM010005278.1:0-35644 GCA_016801145.1 Umbra pygmaea
ATCCACCACATGTTCATTTTCTAAAACAACCCAACATCCACCACATGTTCATTTTCTGAAACAACCCAACATCCACCACATGTTCATTTTGTCATTATTTGTCAGCAACCTCCTTGGTAGGTGTGGGATTTTTGAAGATCACATGCTTCCTCCAAGCATGTGTCGCCAAGCAGCCTAGATCTTATCACACTGCTCGATCTCCACAACAAACCCACATCCGACTACACACCCTTCCACCCGGGCAGTACCACTTTGCCCCCCCATGCTGAGCCCCCGTCATCTTTGGAAATCTCTCAGTTGATGACAGACTCCATGATGACAAGTATCCTAACGTGGTTCTCAGGGTCAATGAGGTCTAGAAAACTCAAGGCACTGAGTTGTGTCTTCTATCTGGCAGTATGTTAAAAAAAGCTTGTTTGCAAGGAATTGGATTTTTGGAGACTTGATGACCCCAAGATACAAACAACTTGATGACCCCAAGATACAAGTTGTTTGTATCACACTGTTCACCCAACACGGAACACTTTAGTAAGATCATGCACGAGATGATTACATTCACCAACTAAACTTCCACAATATAATTTACAGGTGCTCAATCTGAACACAAGGAGTCGCTGGAGAGCGACGTGGCAGAATAGATCATCTGATTTATCATGCAGGAGGCCCGGGTAAAGTCAGAGTACCCAAAGTCAGGCTCGAATGCATGACCATCATGACGTAGACCAGGGGTCACCAATACTGGTCCTGGAGCGCTACCACCCTCTAGGTTTTCACTCCAACTTCACATAATGTAGCCTCATTCAGCTCATCAACCAGCTAATCATTACAATCAGGTGTGTTAGATTGGGGTTGGAGTGAACACCTACAGGGTGGTAACTCTCCAGGACCAGGATTGGTTACCCTTGACGTAGACTTTCCTGCAATGCAGCGACACAGCCCAGTGCAGATCCCCATAGGACAGGGACACATTTGTCATAATTTTGGCTCTGTACTGTCCACCACAATGGATTTGAATGGAAATAATCAAGATGTGGATTAGGTGTAGACATTCATCTTTAATTTAAGGGTTTGTCAAAATTATTGTATCAACCGTTTTGGAATCACACACATTTTATATACATATAGCACCACATTTTAGCAGCTCAAAATTATTGGATGAGCAAACAAATTCATTTGTTAAATTGTAATACTTCGTAGTAAATCCTTTGCAATCAATGTCTGCCTGAAGTCTGGAACCCATAGACGTCACCAGATGCTAGGTATATTCTCTGTTAATAGTCTGCCAGGCATTAATTGTAGCTGTCTTCAGTTCATGATGGTTCTTAAGGCATTTGCAGTACGTTTTGCCTCCAGCAAGTTAAATGCATATTGAAAAACAGAGGGCCCTTGAAAAACATTCCACTTCTTTGCCATAAGAAGTATTTGGTTTGGTACACGTTGATCTTTCTAGCCAATAATCCAAATGAAAAGTGCTGCAATTCCTATAATATTTTCCTCAATGTTGAGGTAAATACCATCAAATTAAAGAAGAAAGTCTGCACTTAGAGCTCATTTTATTATTTTATTTCAACCCCAAAATGCTGTGTTAAACCGCTAATGTCCATACTTACGGCCCTGACTGTATGTCACCTATATACGTCTTGGAAGCCCACTGACTCAGGTATCTTGAAAAAAAAGACTATTTATCAATTGGAGGATTATTCAATTATTTTTTGTTCATATGAATCTCTAAGGGGGTGAATAACCATTACACATTTGTTTTTTGTTAGTTTTTGTGTGTGTGTGTTGTTGTTGACAGGAATTTGTGGAACAACACACTCATTTGAAAACTAAATTAGGAACTTGTTTGTTTTCTGTCAAAAATGTCTGTCATATTCTGACACAACAGCATTTTTTCCACTGTCTTTTTTGCACATAGTATAACTCTGGAGGGGAATAGAGAGGTAAAGAGTGAGAACAGGCAGGGAGAGGCAATACATAGATACATCTAAAGATACGATAAACAAATAAGAAATAAACTGACAGAAAAAGAAATATAGGCACATAATTTCCTAAGTCTCTATATTTAATACTAATATTTTTTATTATTATCTGGAAGTGTGTTGATAAAGAAGCCCAGGCCTATCTGACTACATCTTGTATATTACAGACATATCCATTAATGAATGACCTATCCTTCTGGTTGAATAACAATGGCTATCAGTGGTTGGCCCCCGTACAAATGCAGATTGACGTCAGTGACAAACTGTATATCTAAACAAAAAACATGTCAACTTAAAGACCTTTAAAAGGTTTTCAATTACAACGAAATAAATAATCAATCAGAAAGCACATTCTACGGTCAACGTCTTTGATATTTGGTACTGGCAACCTGTTTGCCTTGCTGTCATATCATTGTTAGAATTCATTTTCTAATTAACCACGGTACACATACATGCAGACTAATATTTTTGTCATAATTACAATTCAAACATATTTCAAAATAAACTAGCTCCTATCATACAATTTGTCATTTATCCTCATTCAACACCGTGGATGTTGCCAACTGACTGACGCACGGAGAGCAGACGTACCTCATCCCTGTCTCCTTGCCCGAACTGGAGACCCAGATCCACGAAATGTTCCACACGAATATAACCATCAGCATCTTCATCACACACGTCGAATACCTCCTTCAGCTTTTTTAGGAACCCTAGAAGCTGTTCTTGATCAGGGAAGACTTCCATTTTAGATGTATCAGTGAATTTCGTTGTTAAAAGGAGTCCGTTTGAATGCGTTCCGAAGTCGCCATCATTCCGGTAGCTCTCCGCTGCTGGTGGCTGGCTCCGTTGGTGCTGCTGTTGTGACATCAGCATTATCCCGTTACCGAATGGGAAAGACCACTGATCGATGCGTGGAGGGTAGACGCGATAAATGACGATGATTCACGATCAGTGAAAAAAATGAATTGCGTAAACACCCGCCCATCGACGTGTTATTTTAAATGTCTGTCGTTTAATTGTGTTGTGGAAAATTTTTATCCAAATTATATGTATGAATGTATTTGTTTGATTCAATCGTGATTATACTTATTATTGCATACGTGTGTTAAATCTACATATTCCATATAACCTAATATTTATAAAATAAAATACTTTTATATTTGAAAAAATCCTTACCACAAACTAAAAATAGTTCTCTCTACATGCCTCAATTCAGTAAAGGTAGGAAACCACGGATAAATCTCTGGAAGCCATTTTCAACAAGTAACTAATTTACTATTTAGGTTAGTCAATAAACACCACATTTCATACAACATCCTTACAAAATAGTACTGTTTTTATTCAGAAAGTGACATTCAAAATTATATCAAGTGTAAAAAGCAAACAAAGGCTCAAGACGTAAATTACATGGGTTTAAAAACATCTTTGACAGATCCTTCAACCTACAGCGTCCCAATATCAATACAACCAAACATTCCAGACACAGATTTAGAAAATATTCATTGAGTCTGCTATTTATTAAAAGGCCCAACCTGTATCTGTGAAAAAGGCCCTAAAATATGTTGGTGCAGTCTCTCTGTGAAAAGTAGCCCCAGTCCAACCTCAGATTCTAAAACTGGACTGGGCTATACTAATTTAGTGAAAGCAAATGCCAGTTGTGAGCTAGTCCCTCTAGTCCAGTAGGGGAGTTTAAATTGGGTTACTCTGGGCTAGAGGATTCAATTTAAATGGGAGAATATGGACAGTCTGGGCTGATTTCTGTTACCATCCTGTCCCTGATTCCATCCTAGTTGACACACTATTTTAAATGATGTCCTCAGCCTGAATTCACCATAAACAGCCTGGGTTCCAGCAGTGAGTCCCACCGTTCTGTCACCTGTGGACATTGAGGTACATCACAGAAAACATTCCATTAGCTCTACTGCAATGACATCACAAAGACATCCCCATGGTAACGGGAAAAGCACAACATTCCCAATTCTGCACATACAGCCCTTTTAATTTAAATGTTTAACCCCTCTTAAGCTGGCTCTAAAGTAGCCCCCTGGTTTCAACTAAGCCATCATAAGGGCAAATCAATGGACAATGAAGGATTGAATGAATAAATGGCTTCTCTAAACATTGAGGTAACAGGGTTAAAATGCAGTCAGAGACAATAGAGGTGTGTGTTAGATTGTACAAATAGAGCCACACTGACAGTATGCTGCTTATTTCAGAGGTGCTGGTCAACGTAACCAAAACAACCTTCAAACACATTTGGCCGTAGCCCAACTTTGACATCAGCTTAATATCTTAACAATGATTAACGTGCAAAGTTTTGACTTTTCAAGAAGAGCTGATCTCAGGCACTGAAAACTCTTGTGTTACATTTTACATTGCCATTTTAGTCATTTAGCAGATGCTCTTATCCAGAGCGACCTACACTGAGTGCATACATTTAGGAGAAACTAGGTGAAACAACCACAACTCAATATATGAAACTGTAATCAGGCAAAAACAGTGCAAGAATACATCAAATATTTTAAGAAACTGTTAAAGCGCCGGACCCCTAAACACCTCCAAATCGTTGCTCAGGTCATGTTTCCGACATGACAGTCACTAAATACACCTCAGTGCGTTTGCTAATTCCCAACTCGGCCACCTTAAGTTTCCCAAAAACCTTCAGTGATTTCACTGCAACATTTTTGAAAACACTAAATGTTAATTTTAACGCAAGTTGATCTTTGAATCGAGTCATTAGGAGAATAAAACGGGACAAATAAATATCAGGAAGTCAAATGAATGCATGTAGATGTATTTTCAAAAGTTATTGCAGTGATGTTACCAAAGGTTTTTGAAAAACATACGATGGCCAAGTTGGGTGTGTGCCGGTACTTCCGATAATGCAAGACGCAACATCAAGCTATCGTGGATGTTTAATCCAAATAATTTAGCTAAAGAAGTTGGCTCGAGCTTGATGATAACAAGTTTGTAATTCCAATTAAGTTTATTACAGTGACAGCTAGCTAAAAGCAATGGCAATTTGTACTGAAACGTCAAATTAAGCACTTACTGACTGATCAGGATATTAAAAGATATCTGGACCCCAGAATAAAGAAAATTGTGGCCTGCATAACACACACAGCAACAGTTCTAGTACAATTTTAACCCTGTACTGGAAACCACACTTACTCTGGAACCACGAGTCACTGCATACTCCACAGTCTCTGATCCATCCACGTTTTGATATACCAGGTCAAACTTTCCAGGCACCACTGTGGCTGAGGATGCACAGAAAAACATTTAGAGACATATGGACAAACAAGGACAATATCCATCATTCCACTAGGGGGCAGCCTTCTTGGTTGAGTCAGGCATTATCTTAGGTGACGGGCTGGATTCCAAACATACAGTAACAAAGCTAGATTGCCATGATTGTCAACTTAAGGGCAGATTCAACATGTAAATGCCACACTTAGCTTGAATAAAACCTTCCCTAAGTCAAAGTAAACAAATGAACAACTTTGCTCACTCGCAAAGTTGACATCACATACAATTCAATGCAAACTGAGTTGGGTAAAAGGGCCTTTAAGCGCTCTGCCCCATTAGCATGGAGTACACTGCAGGGTCACTTCAATCTTGCTGAACTGGTACCACTTAATGACTTTAAGTCCATGTTGAAAAACATTGAGTCAAACTCTATCATTTGCAATTGTTTAAAAAAAAATGATGTTGATCGTTTATTTTGTTATACTGTAATTGTATGGTGGTTTATGTTGGTTTGTCATTGTCTATGCTGACTTGCTGCTGCCTGTCTTGGCCAGGACACTCTTGAAAGAGATTCTTAATCACAATGAGTTTTTCTTCTGGCTAAATAAAGGTTAAAAAAAAAATAAAACAACTGTAGTCTGATGTTTAATGACGGTGCCCGCAAAGTGTAAAATGTACATCAGCATAAAAAACATTTTCTTGTCATACTGCAAACTTATTCAGACTCCTTGTAAAGTGTGTTGTAAGTTAGTGAACACCACTGGGAATTACAGTTGTACAAGGCTCATGTTTACATACTCATGGCAGAATTTGTGAAATATTGGCAATTTTCATAAAATATATCACTGATCATGCAGAAAAAGTTCATTTTATATAGGGATAGTGGTCAGACGAAAGCCATTTATTATCACATAATTGTATGTGCCCTGTTTAAATCATAATGATAACTAAATTTACCCATGTGGGCCTGATCAAAATGTTTGGCTTGATAATATACACACAAGTTGAAATATACAGTTTAAATGGCTATTACGGGTAAGTTTGATTGTAATTAGTGTCTGTAATGAGTTTCGTAGCTCTTTAGAGACCCCTGTACATTTCATCCATGGCTGCACTGACAATTGCGCACATTGCCCAAAAGGTTGGAATATAATGAGTTTGTTTAAATTACTTTACATATGTCTTCCTAAAAACGCTCAGATGAATACTGTAGATGGCACCCAGATTGACATAAAAGCCCACCCGAAGAATAGTACAGTAGGCTATATGAATCAAACAGCATTCCACTCAATTTACGGGTGATACGATATGGAAAATATGTTTCTAAATATGATTGCATGAGGTTGTAATACAATTTATTCAGCAGGACAAATATCATTGCATTTATTTGGGCTAAATTAGGATGCTATTACGGAATCGATGCCTATTATTAATTGTTGAAAATATTTGTTTGAAGAACAGCATATTTCTCAAAACAATACACTTTTATCGAATTTAGCTAATTTACTTTTTACCGGTCAAGCGAGTAACAATCATGCACTCATCATTTTACACTACATGGCACCTTTTGTCAAGCTCGGAAATTTGGATTGTGTCGTACATTTAATGAACCTCATTGTAGCTTATGTTTCCTGCAGGTTTAAAAGATGTGACTATTTGGATAATTAGTGGTGTGTTGATAAACAGATTGTAGAGACTTCCTACCGGTGTGCATAAAACAGTCATAAAATTGTTTGATTAATCCCACTTTTTTTGCATACCCATATTCTTAATTCTCTTTGTAAGCACAAATGTAGGACTTTGATAAATGAGTCCCCAGCTGTCTGATGTTTGCAAAGCATTTAATTTAGTTGTTTAAACCAATGGTCAATCGATGGGTATGTAAAATGCAGAACATGACGCACATTTTTTTTTAATATGAAGGCAAGTCGCATCTTCGTGCCAGTGCACACACTTTATACAAAACAATTTTCTGTCTTAAAACATGATCTACTATTTACTGTATATCATTGTTCTTCCTTTTTAACTTTATTGTACTTAGCGTTACATACTTGTCCAGTTTGTAAAATTTGATTTGCCTACTGATTGTCTTCTCATGTACTAATAAAAACACATAATTATAGTTTCTGGTTGGATGCAAACTATTTGATATTTTACATTGTGTTGTAATTTATACAGACACTAGTTCTTATTTCACCAGTGAGACTGGTCTATTCAGACAAGAAAAATCACTTAAAATGTATAGGCCAGTTTGAATACTGAAATACACATTGAACCACAAGTTTAGTGTACAAACTAACATTAATGTGGGTACTCCACTTTGGGATTAGCTGATTTTATCTAATCAGCACGTTGGGTTTTTAACATTTGTAAAACAAGGACTAGCTGAGTGCCCATCAATGCAGGTCTGGGCACCTTTCTACAAAAAATGATGCACGCTTTGACAAGCCTCAAAACTGATGGAACAAAGTCATTTTGGAGTTATGAGACCAACACTGAACTTAATGGTCACAACCATAAATGCAATGTTTCGAGAGGAGTCAACAAGTCCTATGATGAAAAGTAGACCATCCCTACGGTGAAGGATGGAGATGGATCTCTGATGATCTAAGGGAGTGTGAGCTTCAGTGACACAGGGAATTTTGTCAAAATTGAAGGCAAAATGAATGCAGCATGTTATTAAATATTGAAGGACAATTTGCATTCATCAATCAGCCTGGAAGCTGTGCATATGGAATTTCCAACATGACAATGATCCAAAACACAAGGTCAAGTCGACCCTTCAGTGGCTACAACAGAAAAAAGTGAATGTTCTGAAGTGGCCATCACAGTCTTCTGAGCCACTTTAGGGAGATCTGAAACGTGCGGTTCATGCAAGACAGCCAAATAATATTTGGGACCAGGAGTCTTTCAGCCAAGAAGAATGGGCAGATTTACCACCTGAGAAAATAAAGGGCCTCATCCACAACTATCAAAAAGAGTGCAAGCTGTCATTGATACTAAAGGGGGCAATACACAGTATTAAGAACTAAGGGTATGCAAACTTTGATTTTCTTTATGACTAGGTGATGATGATTAGGATAAAATGGGTTTTGCCTGGTCACTCATTTTCTTTAAAAAAAAATGGTAATAATCTTATAGATTCTTGCAGGATATGCAAACTTATGAGCCGGACTGTAACTCCAGTCAACAATCTCACTTATTTAGGCAAGTTCACCTGCAAGTACACTCAGATGTAACATTGTTACATGTCACTCAATGACTGAAAGGAGAGGGGCTATCTACTTTGAGTTTGTTTTCCAGCCAAACCTAGAGTTCCATCACGTAGTACAACCAATACATTTGTCTTATTTTTCCCCCCATTAAAAATTTGCTAGTACCTACCTTGGTGACCAGAGAGCAGCTCCAGTTCAACTTGTTTGGTGCTGTAATCAAAACTAATGATCCTCCCCTCCTGAAAGATAAGACAGCAAGCGAGCATAAAGTTGGAAGTCGGACGTTTACATACACTGAGGTTGAAGTCATTTGTCAACCACTGCATAGAGAAAGTTAACAAACTATAGTTTTGGCAAGTCAGTTAGGACATCTACTTAGTAAAGGGCATAAGTGATTTTTCCTACAATTGTTTACAGATTATTCCACATATAATTCACTATATCACGATTCCAGTGGGTCAGAAGTTTACATACAATATTTGCTGCAACGTGAACGTAGTGTAACTGTAATGCATTACGTTACTGGCAAATAAATTACAGTGCATCCGGAAAAAAAATAATAAAGCACATGTACATAAGTATTCACAGCCTTTGCCATGACAGTCAAATTGAGCTCAGGTGCATCCTGTTTCCACTGATCCTCCTTGAGATGTTTCCACAACCTGACTGTATGTCCACCTGTAGTAAATTCAATTTATTGAACATGATTTGGAAAGGCTGACCTGTCTATATAAGGTCCCACAGTTAACCGTGCATGTCAGATCACAAACCAAGGCATGAAGTCCAAGGAATTGTCTGTAGACCTCTGAGACAGGATTGTATTGAGGCAGAGATCTGGGAAAGGGTACAGAAAAATATGAAGCATTGAAGGTCCCAATGAGCACAGTGTCCTCCATCATCCATAAATGGAAGTTTGGAACCATCAAAACTCTTCCTAGAGCTGTTCGCCCGGCCAAACTTAGCGATCGGGGGAGAAGGGCCTTAGTCAGGGTGGTGACCAAGAACCTGATGGTCACTCTGACAGAGCTCCAGTGTTTCTCTGTGAGAACCTTCCAGAAGAACAACCATCTCTGCAGCACTCTTTTATGGTAGTGGCCAAATAAAAGCCACTCCTCAGTAATAGGCACATGAGAGCCTGCTTGGTTTGCCAAAAGGCACCTGAAGGACTGTCAGACCATGAGAAAGAAAATTCTCTGGTCTGATGAAACAAAGATTGAACTCTATGGCCTGACTGGCAAGTGTCATGTCTGGAGGAAACCAGGCACCGCTCCTCACCTGGCCAATACCATCCCTACAGTGAAGCATGGTGGTGGCAGCATTAAGCTGTGGGCATCTTTGTCAGCGGCAGGAACTGGGAGACTAGCCAGGATCAAGGGAAAGATGAATGCAGCAATGTACAGAGACATCCTTGCTGAAAACCTGCTCCAGAGCGCTCTGGACCTTAAAGGTACAATATGTAGTTTTCCAAAAACAATAACAAAAGATGTACTTTGCATTAAAAAAGCAAACATCACTATACCTATATTATATATTTCTTAGTTGTGTACTTACATTTTCCTAAATGTTTCCACCAACTTTCAAACCCAGAGAAATTTGTAATATAACTCGAAGACACGGGACGTTTCATTTTGTCTTCTGTCAATGGCGTCATATAACCTTTGACTGCTGTAGTTGCTCTAAGTTCCAGGGGACCGCCAAACATAATGTGAATAAAGTTATAATATTTTTAACAATACATTACTTTGTCAGTGAACATTTTTTTCTGCCGGAGACGCTAGATTAGAAGGTTGTTATTGACGCCGATAACAAAACCCATGATCCCACGCTACTTCCCAACATCATCCAAGTACATATTTTGCTATTGTTTTGATTGAGAGAACGCTAGTGGCCAAAAACTACATATTGTATGTTTAAACTGGGGCAAAGGTTCATCTTCTAACAGGACAATGACACTAAGCACACAGCCAAGATAACAAAGGAGTGGCTACAGAACAACTCTGTGAATTTAATTGAGTGGCCCAGCCAGAGCCCAGACTTAAAGCCGATTGAACATCTCTAAAAAGATCTGAAAATGGCTGTGCAATGACGCTCTCACATCCAAATTGATGGAGCTTGAGAGGTCCTGCAAAGAAAAATGGGAAAAACTGCCCAAAAATAGGTGTGCCAAGCTTGTAGCATCATACCTAAAAAGACTTGAGGCTGTAATTGCTGCCATAGGTGCTCGAACAAAGTTTCAAGCAGAGGCTGTGAAAACATATGTACGTGCTTTTTCATTTTTAATATATTTGCACATATTGCTTAACACTTCTTTCACATTGTCATTATGGGGAATTATTTGTAGAATTTTGAGGGAAATAAATAATTTAATCCATTTTGAAATAAGGGTGTAACATAAAAAATTTCTATGAAGTGAAGTGCTGTGAATACTTTCTGGATGCACTGTATTTTTGAATTACAGAAACTTTTGAATAATGTATCAATAATGTAATGCATTATGTAGAACAGCTTCAGATATAATAAATAGCTGTCATCTATAGTAGCCATAATATGTGAATTACATAATTGGTTCATTGTTTCCAAATCACAGTTTCGTTGGTAAATGATGAAAATGTGCTATATGCATTTGTCAAACAATAAATAAACATGAATACATGCTATTTTACATTATATTGTCTATTGCCATTAGTGGACCCGCTTTGGTACAATACCACTTGCCATCAGTCCACCTGTAATGACACCCAACATGAATTGGTGTGACCTTTATTTATTTTGGGGTGCTACGGATTGTCCAACTGCAACATTTATTGGGGGACCACAGAATTTGGTTTTTGATTTAATCTTAAACCAGGTGATGTAAACAAAATTCCTGCTATGCCATCAACAGGTTATAAACTAGCTTTTTAAAGTAATCTAAAAGTAATAGAAAGTAATCAGTTTACGTTACTGACTTTAGGTAGTCCAAAAGTTACATTACTGATTACAATTGTGGATGAGTTACTAGTAACTGTAATAGAATACATTTAAAAACAACCTACCCAACCCTGGTTTTAGACCTCCACAAGTCTGCTTCATTCTTGAAAGCAATTTTCAAATGCACGAAGGTACCATGTTCATCTGTACAAACAATAGTATGCAAGTATAAACATCATGGGACCAAATAGCCGTCACATTGCTCAGAAAGGAGACACGTTCAATCATCAAGAGATTAACGTACTGTGGTGCAAAATGTGCAAATCAATCTAAAAACAGCAGCAAATGACCTTGTTAATGCTGGAGAAAACAGGTACAAAAGTATCTATATCCACAGTAAACAAGTCATATAGACATAACCTGAAAGGCTGCTCAGCAAAGAAGAAATCTCTGCTCCAAAACCGCCATATAAAAGCCAGAAAAGGTTTGCAAATGCACATGGGGATTAAGATCGCACATTTTAGAAAAAATGTCCTCTAGTCTGATGAAACATAAATGTAACTGTCTGGCCATAATGTCCATCATTATGTTTGGAGACAAAAGGGAGAGGCTTGCTAGCCAAAGAACAACATTCCAAATGTGAAGCATCAGGGTGGCAGCATCATGTTTTGGGGGTGCTTTGATGCAGGAGGGACTGGTGCACTTCACAAAATAGATGGCATCATGAGGAAAGAAAATTGTGGATATATTGAAGCAACATCTCAAAACAGCAATCAGCGAGTTAGAGTTTGGTTGCAAATGGGTCTGACAAACGGACAATGAACCAAAGCATACTTCCAAAGTTGGGGTAAAAAACTGCTTAAGGACAACGAAGTCAAGGTACTGGAGTGGATAGAGTGTGTGTGAGCCAGGAGGCCCTACAAACCTGACTCAGTTATACCAGTTCTGTCAGGACGAATAGGCCAACATTCACCCAACTTATTATAAAAAAATTGTGGACATTGCCATTAAATTGTTTAACTTCAAAGGTTTCAGGTAATGTGACTAAATACTAATTGAGTGTATGTAACCTTCTGACCCACTGGGAATAGTGATGGGAAGATGAAAGTAATAAATGCTTACCTAAATCATTCTCTCTGCTATTATTCTGACATTTCACATTCTTAAAACAAATTGGTGATCCTAACTATCCTACAACAGAGGTTTTACTTGAATGTCACATATTGTGAACAACTGAGTTTCAATGTCTTTCGCATTGTATACAAACGAAACAAAAGAAAAAACATGACTCTTTAATGATTGAATATTACAGTACAAATATTTCCTGTAAAGTAAAACTGCAATCATTTCCACTGAATAAAAAAATTGTGATGTTCAAATACATAGAATATAAACATATTGTAATACAGATTTGTAATCCTATTTCAGGATACTATGTAAGAACAATGTGCGATTCACGTTCAGTCAGAACATACGATCCTAGCCATGTAAAGTTATTTTTCTCCTCAAATCTAGACAGGAGGTGCGCAGCGTCTTTTAGCTATTTTTACTCACTTTATATTCAGACACCTCCGGTGTGTAGTTCTCCGTCAGCTCCAGCAGCTGTGAACACACAGAAAAACACAGACACACACGACAGAGTGATGAGATCTGTAGCATCGTGCAGCACCATAGCAAGACACAGTCCATAATTAAAGTCTCGCTGTTCACCGTTTCAATTGAAATCATTCCACTGAGCAGGCTTGTTAAATCAAACTAGCAGCACCTAAAACCCAACACATGTTTAGAAGTGTTTTCTTTCTCCCTGACCACATGACCTGAGCAGGAAAACCTCTGGAATCTGAATACCGAGAGCCCAAACCTTAGCTTTGGCATTTTATCCAACGTTATATTAGTAAAGTTGCATCCTTTTGCATTGCTGAAAACAGCTTAACTACTGTAAATGAAATGCCTTGTGTGAATACACAAAATATGTTGTGCTTCCATCTGAAGTGTACAGTATGGTGACTATAACTAGGTTTGGGCTTCACCGTCACAGCAACACAGTCAAATAACATCGTCATTCTCATGAAGTGTGCACACATACTTCCCACAGAAACTAATGCACGCCTTGAGTGAACTCCATCACTATTTCTTCTATGAGTTAGTCCTTTGTAAAGGGAGAAAATGCACACTTTGGGAGTGTGAATGTGGTCAATGTACAGTGCATCCGGAAAGTAATCACAGCACTTTCCCACATTTGATTATCTTACACCCTTATTTCAAAATGGATTAAATTCATTATTTCCCTCAAATTTCTACAAACAATACCCCATAATCACAATGTGAAAGAAGTGTGTTTGAAATCTTACCAAAGTTATTAAAAATAACAACCAAAAGAAAATGCATGTCATGTACATAAGTTCACAGCCTCTGCTCAATACTTTGTTGAAGCACCTTTGTGCAGCAATTACAGCCTCAAGTCTTTTTGAGTATGATGCTACAAGCTTGGCACACCTATTTTTGGTCAGTTTCTCCCTTTTTTCTTTACAGGACCTCTCAAGCTCCGTCAGGTTGGATGGGAAGCGTCAGTGCACAACCATTTTCAGATCTCTCCAGAGATGTTCAATCAGGTTCAAGTCTCTGCTCTGGCTGGGCAACTCAAGGACATTCACAGAGTTGTCCTGTAGTCACTCCTTTGTTATCTTTGCTGTGTGCTTAGGGTCCTTGTCCTGTTGGAAGATGAACCTTTGCCCCAGTCTGAGGTCCAGAGCAATCTGGAGCAGGTTTTCAGCAAGGATGTCTCTTTACGTTGCTGTATTCATCTTCAACCAGGTGATGAGCGGTGCCTGGTTTCCTCCAGACATTAAGTTTGCAATTCAGGCCATAGTTTAATCTTTTTTTTTTTCATCAGACCAGAGAACTTTCTTTCTCATGGGTTGAGAGTCCTTCAGGTGCTTTTTGGAAAACTCTAAGCGGGCTCTCATGTGCCTTTTACTGAGGAGTGGCTTCCGTCTGGCAACATTGCATACCACTGTCCTCCTCCAGCAAGGCGACTGGTAGGAGCATTTTCAGTTTAGTTTTTAATAGTTTGTGTGACAAAATCTACAGCAGGTGAAATAAGTATTGAACACAATTTTCCACCATGTTTCTCAGTAAATATATTTCCAAACGTGCTATGGACATGAAATGTTCATCAGATCTTGGTAACAACCCAAGTAATCCATACATACAAAGAAACCAAAACAAATAAGTTCAGAAATTAAGTTGTGTGTAATAAGGTGAAATGACACAGGGAAAAAGTATTGAACACGCTTACCGACATTCATTTAATACTTTGTACAAAAGCCTTTGTTAGTAATGACAGCTTCAAGACACCTCCTGTATGGAGAAACTAGTCGCATGCATTGCTCTGGTGTGATTTTGGCCCATTCTTCCACACAAACAGTCTACAAATCTTGAAGATTCCGTGGGCCTCTTCTAGGAATCTTGATCTTCAGTTCTTTCCATAGATTTTCAATGGGATTTATGCCAGGTGATTGGCTGGGCCATTCTAGCAGCTTAATTTTCTTTCTTTGAATCCAATTGAGCGTTTCCTTGACTGTGTGTTTGGGATCATTGTCTTGCTGACATGTCCACCCTCGTTTCATCTTCATCATCCTGGTAGATGGCAGCAGATTTGTCAAGAACATTTTTAATGTCTCTGTAAATTTGCCCATTCATGCTTCCTTCAATTGTGAAGTGTGCCAATACCACTTGCTGAAAAGCAGGCCCACACCATGATGTTCCCACCTCCAAACTTCACTGTTGGCATGGTGTTTTTAGGGTGATGTGCAGTGCCATTACTCCTCCAAACATGGTGTGTATTATGGCATCCAACAGTTCAATTTTGCTCTCATCTGACAACACTATTCTCCCAGTATTTCACTGGCTTTTCCAAATGTTGTTCAGCAAACTTTAAACAAGATGCAATTAACATTTAATCAGTATGCTTTTTTTCCAGAAATGGAGACTCGCGTGGTGAGCGTGCATAGAGGCCATGGTGGTGGAGTGCATTACTTACTGTTTTCTTTGAGACAACAGTACCTGCTAATTGCAGGTCTTTTTAAAGCTCTCCAAAAGTGGTCCTTGGCTCCTGGACAACTCTTCTGATTATTCTTTTCATTCCTGTGTCAGAAATTTTGCGAGGAGCACCTGGTCGAGGCAAATTTATAGTGTAATGATTGTCTTTCCACTTCCGTATAATGGCCCCAACAGTGCTAACTGGAACATTCAGAAGCTTAGAAATTCGCCTATAACAAATGTCACAACAGGTTGCGAAGGTCTTAAGACAGCTCTTTGCTTTTACCAATCATGAGATGTCTCATTGCCAGGGTGTCACACAAAACACCTTTTTGTAGGCCATCAGTTGGGACTGAACCAGCTGATATTAATTTGCACTGACAGGTAGCTGTATTGCATTTTAATTACTAATGGTTTTCAGCTCGTCTTGGCTTTCCATGCCTTTTTGCACTTCCCTTTCTTCATGTGTTCAATACTTTTTTCCTGTGTCATTTCACATTATTACACATTACTTTATTACTGAACTTATTTGTTTTCATTTGTTTGTATGTATTTATTACTTGGGATGTTACCAACATCTGGTGAAAATTTCATGTCAATAGCACGTTTGGAAATATATTTACTGAGATAAGTATTGAACACGTCACATTTTATTTCACCCGCTGTATCTACTGAGCTGTCAAAGCTTTTCTAGCAATCCCATAAACTAGGGCTGTAACAATGTGTTATGAAACCGAAATCGCGACAATCAGCTCCACGAACCTGTGTCGCGGTCTGAGAAGGCAGAATCGCGACACACCCCTTCCAACTCTCCGAGTTATCCTTCCTGTCCAGATCTAATGCAAGCACATATTTAAATTACTAATAGTATTATTTGAAGTGAACATTATAAAATAAGTAGACCTACACCCAAAAACTAGTTGAGGATAAATTATTTAATTTTACTTGTAAGCATCCTCCAATTACGTGTCATCTGACTACCTTTCCAATCATGTGACGCCTACCTGCAAAAGTTGAGCTAGTTGAATAACGTGTCCGCAGATCATTAAAAAGACTTAAATAATCTTATTTTTGTTTTCCAAAATTTAAGGTCTAAAAATGTCTCAAAGAAATTCGATATGCATGCTATTTTTGTTTAATTGTATATATACACTTTTGAACAATTTTTTCTACCGACTGAACAGCCAGGCTTTGTGGAGTTTCTTTTAATTAGTTTGAATTGCTGGTCACAATAATTTATTTTGTAAATGTAAGAGAACTTGATTTAAGAAGGATTTTCAACATGCCCGAATCCTCTCCTCCACATGGAGGTTAGTTCCGTTTGTCTTTCAACAGTATTTTGTTACAAAGAAAACATAAGTTTTATAGCTTTGGCTGTTCATTTATTTTACTTAGGTAAATTGTTAATTAGCATAGTTAACATTGTACTTTGGTCAGTTTATACAGGTTTTTTTAAATGTTATTTACTAAAAATATCATTTTTTTTCTCTCACCCCCCACAAAAAAAGAATTGAGGTTTGTATCGAACCGTGGGTCAAAAATTGTGATACAAACCGAATTGTGAGTTTGGTGTATCGTTACAGCCCTACCATAAACCCAGAAGTGAAAGCGACATATTAGCTCTTCCTCTGTGGTACATTAACATCCAGCTCTGGTGCCGTACGGCAAAGTACCGCACAAGTTGGATAATTTCAACACTTGCGACACACCCGTCGCAATGCATCCACATTTTGCTTGATCCGGTAGATTTGCCGGAACGGTGCGGATTGCTTCCTATTAAAATTAATAAATTTCCGCCACAACGCAACCAGTTTGCCGTGCCTGGTGTGAATCCAGCATAAGGCCCTTCTCCCCCGATCGCTCAGTTTGGCCTAGAGGCCAACTCTAGGAAAAGTCCTGGTGGTTCCAAACTTCTTCCATTTACGGATGATGGAGGCCACTGTGCTCATTGGGACCTTCAATGTTTCATATATTTTTCTGTAACCTTCCCCAGATCTGTGCCTCAATACAATCCTGTCTCAGAGGTCTACAGACAATTCCTTGGACTTCATGCCTTGGTTTGTGCTCTAACATGCACTGTTAACTGTGGGACCTTATAGACAGGTGTGTGCCTTTCCAAATCATCTCCAATCAACTCAATTTACCACAGGTGGACTCCAATCAGGTTGTGGAAACATCTCAAGGATGATCAGTAGAAATAGGATGCACCTGAGCTCAATTTTGAGTGTCATGGCAAAGGTTGTTAATACATATGTACATCTTTAATTTTTAATAAATTTGCTAAGAATTCAAACACACTTCTTTCACATTGTCAATATGGGGTATTGTTTATAGAATGTTGAGGAAAATAATTAATTTAATCCATTTCAGAATAAGGGTGTTCCATAACAAAATGTGGAAAAATGAAGCGCTGTCAATACTTTCCGGATGCACTGTATAGAGGTTTGTTACCTTAAAGGCAATCTTCTGTCCCACAGGAGGAGGAGAAGCCAGCAGGGGCATAGTGCTGTAGTCTCGCATAGGGGCACTCTGTGTTGAGTGTGGCAATGCGGGATTCTGCAATGCACAAATGCACACTTTAAATGTCAAAGAAACTCAGAATTACTTCGGTTGACCGATTTAAAATCAATAAACTCCAACCCTGATATACTGGCACCTAATCAGTTGACTTACCTCAAACACAACGGAGTTGTTTGTCAGCGAGTCGCTCTGGTACGAAGGCAACTGCTGCTGAGGAATCTGCTCCAGTGTTCGCTGTCCACGGCCATAGCCGATGCTAAACTCTGTCCGGTCTCCGCCCTCTGACTCAGTATCCTGCCCGTGCCCACCTCTCGCTCCACCCTGGGGGCCCTTGTCCCACCCTCCACCCTGGGGGCCCTTGTCCCAACCTCCACCCCTGTTCCAATCCCCGCCTCTCCCCCTTTCCCCGCCTCTCCCCCTTTCCCCGCCTCTCCCCCTTTCCCCGCCTCTGGGGATTCCCCTGCCCCTCCAAGCTGGTTCTGTTCCAAGAGCAGTGGTCAAGCCCAGTCCCGGAACAGGCCGTTTGATAACCAGCTCGATCTCCTCCTCACTGCTACTATCGTTAGAATCAGAGGGCTTTGACTGTGTATTCTGCTCCCCTGGTCCTGTTACCTTACAACCGGTGGATTCAAAGTTTGTGGAAGAAAGCCCAGTTCTGTTATGAGTGGTGGAAGCAGGCTTGGATGGAGGGGTTTTGTTTTTCACAGGTTGAGCTGCAGTGACTTTGCTGACAGCATCGTTATCTGATGAGTCAGACGAGTTAGAATCAGATGATGATGATGATGAGGGAGGTGGTAAAGGTTTCTTTTTGGGGACTGGGGTTTTGACTGGAGGTGCGGCTTTTGAAGACTTTTCTTGGGCGATGGTGGATGTGGAAGAAGCTGAGGGTTTTTTAACGGGAGGTTTCTTTGTGGGGTTTTTTCTGGAGTCTTCTTCCTCATCACTGCTGCTGGAAACAAGAGAGTCTGTTTTCGCATTGTTGGTTTTTGATAAAATTTTACCCGTGACCGATTTGGCTGCAGATGCTGGAGCCTTTTTTGTGTTTTTGTCTGGTTTGGTGGGACACGGTTCTGTGTATGAGACGGTCACTTTAGGTTCCACTAAATCCTTCTTGGCTTCTTTTTTCTTTCTAGTTTTTTTCTTGTGTTCTGCGCTCTCCTCTTCGACCGCAGCCATGTAAGAATCAGCCTCTTGGCTGTCCTCTTTTCTTCTATTCTTCTTTTTCTTTCGGCCTTCACTCACCCCATTCTGTTTGGGTGACTCCTCCATCTCCTCTTCCTGAGCATCTCTTCCTCGCTTCTTGACATTGACCACAGATGTGTTAAGGTGATACCCGTTTGCCAGGTTTAAGATTTCTACCTTCACTCTGTCGATGAACATAAAAACGAGGTGGTTAGATTTGGACTGTCTCAAAAACCTGGGCCGTTTGTGAATGCATTAGTAACTTATTTGATTGTAAGTAACATAGATAATTACATTATTGTTTTGAAACTAGATTTGCTACTTATTTTGCTCTATAATCAACCAAGGCAATGAGATAAAATAATGTGTTACTGAACGTTTACAGCGTGGATACGTTTACAGTCATTTTAGCGACTGGTTCAAAGAGGTTTATATATAAAGAAATTATGTTTGTGTCGCACCTGATGCTGTCATTGTCTCGGACCACATAGATGTTCTCTGTGTGCG
Organism: Umbra pygmaea; assembly: GCA_016801145.1. Lineage (NCBI taxonomy): Eukaryota > Metazoa > Chordata > Actinopteri > Esociformes > Umbridae > Umbra > Umbra pygmaea. Next base: position 19,607 of record JACXGM010005278.1, read on the forward strand.
GCAGGTAGCAGTCCTCGATGAACAGACTCAACACACTTCGACGACTGAAGTCAAACTTCTCCCGTATGATGCTGGCGAGGTCGGCGACCACCCGGCATTTGTTCAAATCAACGAGCACCCAGCACATGCGACAGTCGGACACTGAGGGCGGCGGGTAATCAAAATACAGTCGCACCCGTATCGCATTGGTGCAGGAGGCTGCCATTGCTACTGCGAGTGAAAGGAAATCTCACATGTTGAAAACTGTTTGGCTCTGTGAATTGGTTGACTCGTGTTTAGCTACTGCCACCTAGTGGTGCGGAATGTAATTAACCAACTATTTACTGTCCCTAGTGTCAAACCCTGCCTGTTTTTTTTCCCAGGACACATCAACATACACTCACCTAAAGGATTATTAGGAACACCATACTAATACTGTGTTTGACCTCCTTTCGCCTTCAGAACTGCCTTAACTCTACTTGGCATTGATTCAACAAGGTGCTGAAAACATTCTTCAGAAATGTTGGCGCATATGGATAGGATAGCATCTTGCAGTTGATGGAGATTTGTGGGATGCACAACCAGGGAAGCCCGTTCCACCACATCCCAAAGATGCTCTATTGGGTTGAGATCTGGTGACTGTGGGGGGCATTTTAGTACAGTGAACTCATTGTCATGTTCAAAATAACAATTTGAAATGATTCGAGCTTAGTGACATGGTGCATTATCCTACTGAAGGCAGCCATCAGAGGATGGGTACATGGTGGCCATAAAAGGATGGACATGGTCAGAAACAATGCTCAGGTAGGCCGTGACATTTAAACGATGCCCAATTGGCACTAAGGGGCCTAAAGTGTGCCAAGAAAACGTCCCCCAAACCATTACACCACCACTAGCAGCCTGCACAGTGGTAACAAGGCATGATGGATCCATGTTCTAATTCTGTTTAGGCCAAATTCTGACTCTACCATCTGAATGTCTCAACAGAAATCGAGACTCATCAGACCAGGCAACATTTTTCCAGTCTTCAACTGTCCAATTTTGGTGTGCCGGTGCAAAACACGATTACAACGGGAGCCAGGGCTGATAAATAATTCATTCACATTTCAATGCGGAGGTTGTGTAGTTACTGGCTATCTATCGCCATACTGCTCATTGATTGGCTCAAAAATATAGTTTCCCCTCGTTTTTTACGTTCAAGTCAGGTGAGCAGATCCGTCGGTCATATGACTATCCTGACAAAGGGAAGAGTTGCAAAGTTGGTTAACACCAGTCAGGAAGATGGGGTTGACGAAATCATGGGCTCTCAGCTTGGTTTTGCTGGGATTCGTTTTATTCGATACTGGTAAGTAGTTATATGAAATTATCGTGTCAGATCTATTGGTGTTTCGACATTAATACGTATGTTATACCACGTCGGTAACACCATCCTAGTCTATTCCAGCAGTTCAAACTGATCGGTCACGCTTCAATCTGCTAAATGGATTGCAAAATCTAGCTGGTAGCAATATGATGTTCTTAGAACAGATAATACATACCCTAAAATTTTCCCCACAATACATGAAGCGCTGCAGTTCTCTTTGGGATGTTGTGTTATTAAATTTACCTTGTTGAAATTTACATAGCCAAAGATAGATGTTCTTTTCTCAGGCTTCTCGACTCCCCTGAAAGCCAATGAAACCTGGGGCTATGTCGACGTGCGTGAGGGGGCTCACATGTTCTGGTGGCTTTACTACTCTGACAGCCCGTCAGCCAGCTTCTCTCAGCTGCCGCTTGTGATGTGGCTCCAGGTAATGTAGCTTTGAATGACACCATACTTTTCAACTTGTTACTCAGGGGTCAAATAACTAGACTACTGTAAGCAAAGACGGATCGATGGATACTAAATGTATCTGACTAACAAGGATGCATTTCGAATGAAGGGATCTCTAACACTGCATGTTTGTCCATTCCAGGGTGGCCCAGGTGGGTCAAGTTGTGGCTTTGGAAACTTTGAAGAGATTGGACCCCTTGACAGGGACCTTAATCTTAGGAAAACCTCCTGGGTAAACAACACAAACCAACACAGTGTATCAATGGACACAGAATGTCAGTCTTTTAAGGTGTGTGCGTTGTCTTGCAGGTCCAGTACTCCAGTGTGCTGTTTGTCGACAACCCGGTAGGAACCGGGTTTAGCTATGTTGACACAGAGACTGCTTATGCCACTGATGTGGCCACGGTGGCCTCTGACATGTTGGTGCTGCTCAAAAACTTCTTCAACGAGAGGAAAGAGTTCCAGGTGGGTTACGGTGTACAGTTATGTGTTCAGTAACAACTGTGTTCCCCATTTAGTAACAGAAAAATAATCTGCTGTACTGAGAGAACAGTAAAGGAAAAAAAGTTGAATTTACCGTACCCAATGAAAGAATGTGCTTGGTATGCATGTGCATTGCACCTGTTTTTTTGCAATTTCAAAGATTTTCACGAACACTGTGCAATGCAATCAAATGTTGTTGAACAGCGGCGGACACAGATTTGCAGAAACGTTTTGTTATTCAGTATAATATGCAACAACTGAAGACAGCCCAGGAGTCACCATTAAATCTACTGTCCGCAAATGTATTAATTTCAAATCAATTTTTTAAGCTACCCATTTTAGTCTGGATGTGTATTATGTTGTTTATGTTATATGGACAATCTAAATAGAATAATCTTCTTACCACAGTTCGCTTGAAACCTGATGGTGTTTGTCACTGCTATGGTAGCCATTATCTTACCTACTGTCAGGTGGGTAATCCCCAGCAAAATGTGTGACATATGATTCACTAAAGTGGAGGAGGAATGGTTACCAGAACTGTCAATGAAATCAGAGCTGTACAGTGACTTCTAATGAGGTTGCAAGGCAGGCCCAGCCTCTAGTCAGTAGAACAAGAGAGAAATTATGAACCTAGGCACTTCAGAGAAAGAAACTAAGGACCAAGCGAAACCCATTTTAGTCTGGTGCCTATATTCAAATTTTTAGAACCCAGGGGTCTTAATAGGCATAAATATTGCAGAAGGCATATTGAAGGAAAACATACAATTAGGCATTTTGGTGTATTCTAATCTTTTTCCCCTCTTTGTTTGCACATTTTGTTTGTCTTCTCCTCAGAAAGTGCCCTTCTACATATTCTCAGAGTCCTATGGTGGAAAGATGGCGGCTGCTATATCACTGGAACTCAATAAGGTATACACAAAGCACCCTGTCAATTTAAACTTCTTTCTTAAATAATTTTGTGCTTTAGACAAGAGCCCTACGGCAAAGCTGTAACCAGTGTAGCATTTACTCCATGACTTTGACAGTTGTGTGTCAAGCAGTGCTATGTTACCTATTAAAAGGAGCAGTTCAAACTTTGAGGATGAACAAGCTGTCATGACCAATTACACTAGCCCTTCCACTACAGGGCACCATATGATTTCTAACTACTTCACTATCTCTAGACAATATGGACTAATGTCATAATCTACCTAGCGGTGTGGGTCAATCTGTATGATAATCATATTGCTCAGTCTTCACTATGCCAGTTGTTTTAACTGCAGTATTTGTAAGATGTGCACCATTCTCTAAAGAAAACACGAGTGATCTGGCAAAACACATTTATTATATTTGTGATGGAATTAAAAAGAAAGTATAAGGCATCACAGAAAAGCAGTCTGGCCAGTCTATATAGGATGTTACTCTCCTGTCATCCTTTTGTTGTAGTGGTTACATTTTTATTATATATTCTTTATATTACAAATAGTTACAAAGATTTAAAATCATATAGAAGTTGCAACACTAGGAATTGGGTGTGGGTTCAATTCCTGTGACCACTTGTATGAAAAAAATGTCTGCCTTTACTTACAGTAAAAATGCCAACTAAGTGACACATGAAATAACAGATTTTGGTGCTAAATTTAGAGTTTACTTCCTTAAATCTGGACACATGCAGCTCTGCATTGTATCATGGGATTCTCACTGTCGTGTAATTAGTCTGCTTTTCTTACGTCTGTCCTTCTCTAGGCTGTGGTAAAAGGAAGTTTGAAATGTAACTTTGCTGGAGTAGCTCTGGGTGACTCCTGGATCTCTCCACTAGGTCAGTATCAGAACACTTAAACACCAGTTTGAAACACCAGCCGTTACATAACCATGGAACACTGCTTGTTAAAGTAAATATTTGTTGACCTTTAGTTACAAATATTTGTGTCATGGTCAAGAAAACAGTTTACATGTTTAAAACAGTTTTACAACTCAATGTTTGGAGCAAAAAGTCAGTAAGAGCAGGTATTACAACATGAGCAATGTGTTCATCTGCTCTCAAGCTGTATAAAAAATAAATAGTTAATTAATCTAGTTCCAGGTTTATTTGCAACTTAAAAAAGCTAAAAATACTTAAACAGACTTATTGGAATTAACTTCTAGCAGGAAAAATGTGTGCAACACTTCTGAACCATCCAATGGGGCCCATTTTGGCCAATTACCTGTGTGGTCAGAGGATGCATTGGTAGGACTCATGGTTTCCATAAAACGGCAATTCAGCCCTTATGTTATAACATAAAATGGCGACAACTCCGGGAACTTGATGAAACACGTAGGCTACTGTTGATCTGTCTGAAACTGCAGAGCGTTGTGAAAATGAAATCTAAATACTGCCTCTCATTAATAATATGAAGATGTCACAAAGCCATACTTACAATTATCAGCCTGCAGTGAAAAACAAACAAAATAAAACAAGATTGTAAAGTAAATGCAAATGAAGACATATTTTCAAAACGAACACAAATATATTCTGTAAATATATTGGCATGTTATGTAGTTCATCCTCATAAATAATACTGTAAACAGATCAAATTCATGTTTAAAACTGATATTCTTGTCGATGTCTCTGTCAGAGCAGATAGATAAATAGATGATGATGATGATAGATAATATATAGATAGTCTTAATTGTCCATTGGGGAAAGTTGTTTTCATAGAATAAATGTCATAATCAGCTACAGAAACATAATGTTCATTTATATGCATTTAGTTCCATCGTGACGCATGTCTTTTGAAAGGTGCAAGAAAATCCATTTGCGCAGAACTATTTCCCATTTACAAGTCAATTAATACCGACATAGAAACAATCAAATGGATGGTTATAAAAAGGCATGCCATCACAATGCGTAATGATGCACAATTGCTGATCTTGCACTGTTAGAAGATAATAATAATAGCCTATAATGCATATTATTTAGTAGCGCCTTTCATAACACTCATAACAGGATTTATGGCGACTGGCACTTTCCAGATGGAAGGCATGTTAGTCGGTATAATAGGTTTGTCACATAATTACATTAAGTTTCCGTACACGGCGGGTGAACAGGCAAACAAAAAAGCACAATTTGCAGCTATGTCCGGTTTCCCAAATGTAATCGGTGCTATTGACTGCACTCATGTTGCCATAAGGACACCGAATGAGAATGAAAATGCTTTTCATTAATCGAAAGCATTTTAATTTCACCAATGTCCAATTAATTTGTGATGCAGACATGTTGCTCTAATGTAACCAATTTTCCCCCACCTGTGGCAGACACACTTTCGCGATGAAGCGCTATAGATGCTTTTTGACATCGCCTGACATCTGACCACTTTTTTTATTTCGGCCATGGTCCGACTTTCTCAGGCTGCGGCATTCACAGCGTCTGCAACCTTTTTCCACTCCAATGCCTTTTCAGCATTAGTAATAGGCACACTGTGCCCTTCAAACAACCTTTTCCTCCTCTTTTCTATCTCGTCAACAATATTTTCTACTTCACATTGATTTAGGCTGCTTTTTTTGGTTTTCCTTTGTGTTTGCCTTGATTTCTCAATCAATGAATATTCATTTGGGGGTGTTTTACTAACTATTTATGGCCAACGATGAGCGTGACATGTAGCTGCAAAAGCTGTGCCACATATTAGAGTTGATTGTGATTTATAAAGGGAAAACGGCGTAGGACGTGCGTGCGCACAATGTTATAAATCTGAATATTTCTTTGCGTACGCACGTCCTATATTTCGTCCATACGCCACTTCTGACGCAAATCCACCGCAAAGTTTTATAAATGAAGCCCCTGAGACAGGGTGGTTTTTTAGGTCAAAATCACCAGGTAGCATTCATTAGTGCACCCCCTACCAAAAACAATTCAAAATGAAAGTAGGCTTATTGGAGAAGTTTTGCTTTCATTTCCTTGTTTGAATCTGTTGGCTAGTGCATTTGTTGTAGGGGATAGATCCCCTTGCCTAGTTAGTGGGATCTCTGCTGGCTGTTTGGTCCTGGATTGTTTTCTATTAGTGTTTTTCATTGGACAAATCCTGGTAGCCCCGCCTCTTGTTTTCACTTAATTTAGTTGGTGTAACAGACTGACTGGCCAGCAGAGTAACTTTACTCTCTGTACGTCTACAGACTCGGTGATGACCTGGGGGCCCTATCTTTACACCATGGTGGGTAACACTTTCTCTTTTATAGATGACATGCACAAAGTATATTTAAATTGTGTTTTGTTTCTTTTATTATTTTTATGGTATTTCTTAACCCGCATATATTTGCTGCATGTTAAACAATTTTAAAGAATTTTGCTCTGTATGTAGTTATGTCTGTGTAGTTGGCTGTTGAAGTGGAGAAGGCATGCTGGGTAGTGTAGTTGTTTGACTGTCTCTCCATCTACCCAAGTCCCTTCTAGATGACAATGGCCTGGGGGAGGTGAGCGCGGCAGCAGAAGACGTGAAGCAGGCTGTGAATCAGGGCCAGTACCTGAAGGCTACAGCGCTCTGGTCGGTCACTGAGAGCGTTGTGGAAAAGGTCAGTTGTTTTTTTTCAAAAAACATGTCTAGGTCTTTAAGTTTAAAAAAAAAGACGTTGACCTTTTGTTCATTCTGTGTAAAAATGCCATTGTTATGACTTCCTCCTGTCATCTTATTTTCATGTGGTTTCAGAATACGAATGGAGTCAACTTCTACAACATCCTCACCCAAGAGCCTGAGGACTCTGTCACAGGAGTAGGGTACCTCTGTAAGAACCTTATTTATAAACACATGCTTGGTGTTTTAACATAATGACACAAATATGTACGTAGATATGGGGGGTCTGCGTGGCGTAGTAGACTAAGTCGCTGCATTGCTGGAGAGTCTACGTCAGGGGTATTCAATTAAAATTTAAAAAGGTCCAGGCACACAAGTTTTCTACCCAGCAAAGGTCCATGCATTTTATATTTACATTTTAGTAATTAATCAGATGCTCGTATCCACAGCAACTTACAGTAAGTGCATACATTACATTTAATATAAATTAGGTAAAACAACCACACCTCAGTAGTAAGGGCATTTTAATATACACGGGGGTGCAAACTCATCAGGGGTGAGAATTTAGACAAATATTGGGGACTCTTATTTTAAATATCAGCTTTCAAATGTGGATTTACAGTCTGTAATAGGGAAAACCATGAGGACATAGGGAAAACCCCACAATGAAACCAATGTCATCGTACAGCTACAAAAGAAATGTTAAAGGGGACATAAAATATGAAGCAGTAGCCTACTAACAAATTACAAATAAGTTGAAGTGACATGTTATTGAATTCTTAGTAGTTGTAAGAAAAAAGTGTTTTATGCTATTGAGATAAATTGGTGGAAATTGTGCACTCTCTTGAAAAATAACGTGATTTTAGAAGTGAGAGACTGCAGTTAGAGATCCCTGTGTTGGGTGAGTCTGAGAATCGAAGTTGGCTAGAGCTGGTACAGTCCTCATTGATTTGTTGTAATTGAACCAGGGATATTATACATTTATATGTAGCTTCCACCATTGCATTTTCATGCTGTGATGACACCTATGAAATAATGTTAAACATCTTTATCAAATTGGTTATTGGGATTTTTTTCCCCTCCTAAATGGTCTTGTCCAACTCCCTGTAATTCCCTGTAGTCGGCAACTCCTTGGACAGATCTGTGGGATGGCACAAGTTTCATCCAACTACATGTCGCCCAGCCACCGATTCTTTTCACACTTCTCATCCAACATGGAAAGCTTTAGTCAGCTCATGTACGGGATGATTACACTTAACAAATATACTTCCACGATTGAAATCACTATAGAGCGACGAGGCAAGATCGATCATTTGACTTGTCTGTCCCAAATCCCGGGCAGCACTTTGCCAATGTGCACTGCCTCGTGCAGGAGGTCCGGGAAGAGTCAGCGAACCCAGTCAGGCTCGAACCACTGACTGTCATGATGTAGCTTGTCCTGCAATGCAGGTTATGTGGTATCTAAAGACATATTTTCATGTAATCAAATCCAGGGTATTTGTTGGAAGGTACACATTATATAGCAGAATAGTAATATTAGTAGCACGCAACAGAAGATATTAAGACCGCACTTCTCTAAAGTTAAAATTTAGTTTAAGATTATTATTAGCATATTAGTCTATATTTACAAATTTAAAAAGAAAATAAGATGTAATATACTCATAGATTGTATCTATTGGGTCATCGAATTTGCCGTTACGGGCGCAGACATCTTGGTTGCGCATGTGATGATTTTAGACGAGAGGGAGGAGTAATCTAGCTAGCTAACTGATATTAATTGGGATGCTAACGAAAAACTGAACTGCAAACTCCTTTGAGTATCTTATCGTACAACCGAATGCCATAGCCACACCCTAAACGCCCCTTTGCTTTATCGCCGATTTTAAAATCAACAAGACCATAACTCAAAAAATGAACATCATTATATATTGCAGAAAGCTTAAATCTAGCGATTGAGACCATATACTCATTAGGAAAATGTTTACTGAGGTAATAAATCAAGTGAGATGTGTCTCTCATTCTCATAGACTATTACAGAAACCGAGCTCTTTGCAACCAGACGTATCGCCCCCAGCTGGAATTCAGATAGACTGCAGGTTTAAGGCACTTCCTCATTTGCGTCAATTTGCCAAACCGGATGCTCACCCTGTGAATATACAATATACATAGCTTTCAGAGGTTACACCAACATCCTGCTAAAGTGCTTAGTACTTTCCCTGGTCCCGCCCACAGCCCTACTGGCGCGCCGTCACATTGGCCCTCTCCACCGCCAATCACTGAGTGAGCTAATGAATGGGAAAATCAGGAAGAAGCTTGGGATCATTCCTAAGAATGTCACTTGGGGAGGTAAGCCGTGTAAAACATTTTTGTTATCGCATTTTAATTAATTAAATAATATGTTTTTTTCATCAAAGCACTTTCAATCCTTTTTTCTTTCTCTCCCTGTTCCCTCTGCTTATTTCCTGATAGGTCAGTCTGAGGAAGTGTTTGGCAGCATGTCTGGAGACTTCATGAAGCCAGTGGTGGATGTGGTGGATCAGCTGTTGGATGCTGGCGTCAATGTCACTGTTTACAACGGACAGCTAGACCTCATCGTTGACACCATGGGTCAGTGGTTACCTTAGTATCTCTTAAACAGTGTGAGGTGAGCTCAGAAGGGGCATGCAACACCCATTGGCCAGATTCCAGAGCATCAACTTTATAATGCATTGTGGGTATATTGAGAATTTATTTAGAATACAAGGTGATTTGTAGTGTTTGTGTTTGTTGACCCTAAGAGCTGTGTATTGTTAACTGTATGTGAATGGGGTGTGTGTTTTCATTATTATTTACTGGTCACTGGATGTTCACTGCATCCTTTTTCAATCCCAGGTCAGGAGCAGTGGGTAAAACGGCTGAAATGGGCGGGGCTCCCTAGCTTTAACAAATTGAGATGGATGCCTCTAGATGACCCTGTTTCTCCTGGTGGGACCGGTGCCTTCTACAAGATCTATAAGAACTTCTCTTTCTACTGGATCCTCAAGGCTGGACACATGGTGAGATACAGCAGGTCCAGAAAAATGTCTGGCCCCCTTCTCTGAGAGCAATGCTTTGTTTGTAAAACAGTACATGATTCCCAGTTGTCTTCTTCTGTATTGCCACAAGCCCTTGATGCAATTATCAGTTAATCAGCAAAGATGCGCAAATATGGGTTTCTCTGTGAAGAGGTTTGACTGCAATAAAAACTTGAGACAGCAGAGGACACCCAGTCATGTTGTCTCAGGTTTTGGTCAAATAGCATGTTTTTTTTCCTTACATTCCCATGATGCATTGTTTTCTGTTGTCAGATCCCCTCGGACCAGGGAGAAATGGCTTTGGAAATGCTGAAGATGATCACACAGCAGGACTGAAATGTGTGCATTTTCACCATACATTCTGTACACAAACACACACACACACACACACTTGATGCCAGCTGGATTGGCTCTCCAGATGTTAGACAATCAGACGAGTCACCAAATATCATTGAATGGCTCTCTGCTCAATGAAAGCTATTCATTAGCTACCACCAAATCCATAGTGCACTATAATGGGAATTGGGTTCATTCTCAACTATGCACTATGTAAGAAATGTGCCATTACAGATGCACTATATAGGGAACTGGATGCTGTTATAGTAACGTAATGTCTTCTCTACCCTTCTCCAGACAGATATAGAACGAATTGATTTGCAAGCATGGTTGAAGGGAGCTTGTACCATAGACATCAAATTTATAGAATGATCTTGAACCCTCTAACCGTGGCAGTGTTATTGGGTAAACCCATAGGTACACCTGTAATGACTGTCTGCACTGTGGTGAAATCGTTTGCATGGTAATGTAGGATGTTTATACTAATTAGGCTATCTAATATAACTCATGACTCATGAGATGGAATTAATATTCTGTAAAATCTGATCAGTTCAGTTGTTTCAACAATCACAGTACAGATTGATAGGACAACTTCTTGTTTTTACCTCCTGTATTGCTCCTATGCGTCCCATTAAGGGTCTCACCATTTAATACTTCAAATGAATACTGTTAGTACCGAGACGTGGCATTGAAAACCACTGTTGTATCAGTGCTGTTTAAAACATACCCTGTGCCAGTTTTTTAATCTAGGATCAAAAAGAGTACAAGCTTTTTTTATTTAGACAGCACAACAACACAAGTTCTTCTACCAATCAAACATTTAATACTACGTCGATCAGTGGAATCTATCATGCTAAAATCTAACTACTGTGCTCCACATATCCTGGATTAAGAAATGCTTTTTATGCTCTAGAGTAATTGATTGCATCCACCTGGTGTCCCAGTTTTAAACCAGTTTTTAAAGAAATGCAAAACAAAGCAGTAAAATTGGCCCGGAGGTACATATTTGAAATTCAGTGCTGCAGTGATAGGAAGGATAGAAGGATCTATCAACTAAATGAGGATTCTTAGATAATTGCTTTTTAAAATGTCAAACTAATTGTTTTTTTTGGTGTCAGCTATTTTTTTTACTTAACCTGAACACATCTTTCAGAGTACTAGAGGTTTGGAATGTTGAATAAAAATACATTCAATTTTGACACCTTTTAATCCCCAAATCTTCTGTAGGTGCATCCGAACAAAAGATTATATTGACTTGTCTGTTTTAATAAAACATTTTCTGTTGATTATCTCTTTGTAAATTTGAGAAAAAATAAATGTATTTTTATTTCTACATTTTTTATAATGAGTCTTTTGTTGCAGACTAAACCTAAATGTTATCGGGGAGTCAGATTCTGAATATCAATGTTTTTCTTTTTCTTTGCAGTATTAGTTATGTGCCCACACACTTCTAATTCTGAAACAGGAAAACATGCTTGTGACAGGTATCACCTTGGTGATAGGAGGTTTCAAACCATTGGAAATAGAGCTACTGTCATTGGGAGACGGGAGATTGAATGTGACTTTCATGTTAACCCCAGCAGTCCTGTGGTGGGTAGTGCAATTCAACAGCATTGTCTGGATTTTTAGTAACCAAATTGGCTTGTCTAATCACACTAGCAAAACCTTGTGGCAGCTTGGGCACCTGTGAGCTCAAGCAAGTTGTAAGCACAGGAAGTGTTTTTTTCAGTGCATGAAAGGATTCCAGTCTAGACTGCCTGGTTGAGAGCAGCGTGATGAGAAGCAGAGCACTGGATGTGCTTCAGACGTCACGGCTGTACAGGCGTCACGGCTGTACAGGCGTCACGGCTGTACAGGCGTCACGGCTCTACAGACAGCCCTGAGGCCACTGGGAGTGGCTGTTTTAAAGCAGGGCCTTATTTATAAATTGGATATTACCTAATTTGGGAGAAAAATGGGATAAAAGTTAAATACTTTATGCATATAGATCAGGGGTCACCAACCCTGGTCCTGGAGAGGTACTGTCCTGATTTTTTTCATCCATCACACCTGATTCTAATAAACTGGTTGATGAGCTGTATGAGGCTATATTATGTGCAGTTGGAGTGAAAACCTACAGGGAGGTAGCTCTCCAGGACCAGGGTTAAAGACCCCTGATATAAACCATATAGGCAGAAAACCTACAGGGTGTTAGCTCTCCAGGACCAGGGTTAGAGACCCCTGATATAGACCATATAGGCAGAAAACCTACAGGAAGGTAGCTCTCCAGGACCAGGGTTAGAAGCCCCTGATATAAACCATATAGGCAGAAAACCTACAGGGTGGTAGCTCTCCAGGACCAGGGTTAGAGACCCCTGATATAAACCATATAGGCAGAAAACCTACAGGGTGGTAGCTCTCCAGGACCAGGGTTAGAGACCCCTGATATAAACCATATAGGCAGAAAACCTACAGGGAGGTAGCTCTCCAGGACCAGGGTTAGAGACCCCTGATATAAACCATATAGGCAGAAAACCTACAGGTAGGTAGCTCTCCAGGACCAGGGTTAGAAACCCCGACAGACCATATAGGCAGAAAACCTACAGGGAGGTAGCTCTCCAGGACCAGGGTTAGAGACAACTGATATAAACCATATAGGCAGAAAACCTACAGGGAGGTAGCTCTCCAGGACCAGGGTTAGAGACCCCTGATATAGACCATATAGGCAGAAAACCTACAGGGTGGTAGCTCTCCAGGACCAGGGTTAGAGACCACTGATATAAACCATATAGGCAGAAAACCTACAGGGAGGTAGCTCTCCAGGACCAGGGTTAGAGACCCCTGATATAAACCATATAGGCAGAAAACCTACAGGGTGGTAGCTCTCCAGGACCAGGGTTAGAGACCCCTGATATAAACCATATAGGCAGAAAACCTACAGGGAGGTAGGCCTAGTGCAGGACTGCTCATTCCTGCTCTTGGAGAGCAACTGTCATGTAGGCACTCTTCTGGGACTAAACTGATTAAGCTTTTCATCCAACTAATTATTAGAATCAGCTGTGCTAAATTAGGGTTAGAATAAAACACAGGATGAGCACATCTGCAGTAGGCCCTCCGTTAATCCAGTTCGACACGTGATATAAAGCCAGTGCATAAATAGCAGGTCATTCTGAATTGACCAACAGAGTCATTCATTTGTAAAATGTTATGCCAATGGAAACTGTCTGAAACAGGATACACTTATTTGTCATAGAGAATAAATGCAACAATTCAGATCTGATTAAAATATTTTGGACCTTTACTGAGCAGAAGATAATACTGCTGAGTGGTTATGTAACCAGGCTTACAGTAACTAATGAATTACTTAGCTTTGCACACCTTATTCTAATAATTAGCTAAAACTAAAATAGTAGAGTTGGAGAGAACCTACCAGATTGGGCAGCTCTGATCAAGTTTAAATAAAGTAACTATGATTAGAACTACACAAGACAAAATAAATGGTGCTTTTTAATAAATTTATTGAGAAAGTTGCATTGATATAAAACTAGATTTATCAGCTCATTACTGTAAATATGATTAGTAAACCTTTCAGCATTCAGTCCTATGTTTGTGCATGCAATGACAACATTTAGCTTGAACTTATACAATCTTGTAGCATACATTAGCAGTTTTATCTTTGCAGTTTGGGTTAACAAGGTACATGTATGTAGCACTGTTTGGGTGTTATCTTTTTCCCTTTTAACATTCTCAAATATCATCAAACGCTATATTTCCATAATGATTATCTAGAAGTATTGTAGTACACACACAAAAGGTATGTTCCAAAACATATATATTTTGAAAATTGACTGAAGATGCGTTATCAATGGGATACTACAACTGCTGCCTCCCTTCATAGTGCAGAACATTACTGTACCTGATAGTGAACAACAGAATACTGTAGCTACAGGGACGTTATGGGGAGGAGTACAGGGTATGATGTAATTAGAGTTGGATAGTGGGACTGCATAGGTAAAGAATACCCTACTAGTATATAGTGCATTTCTTTAAATAACCGCCCACTGGAAATAGATATGGTCTGTCAGCAGTTAAACGTTGACACCTAAAATATCTAAACTAATAACCTTTTCTTCACAACATTTAAATCACAGTGCAGCCTGAGGTTATCACAAAACATTTTTCCTGTGTTCTAACCAAAATGGAAATGTATGTAATGTAAATTAAACAAGGGAGAAAGAGGTGAATTTTAAGCAGCTTTTTTGGTATAAAGGTATTTTTTCTTCAGTCTAGTTTTTTGCATACATAATATCCTACACAATTTATTGGGAGATACTGTATTCAATTGTGAAGTAAATATTTGATTACATATACATAGGTATGTATTGCACAAATGGTAAGTCTGCCTTGTGCCCTTCTGACTTGTACTGTCCCCTTGCTAGTCATGAATGATTATTGATTACTCCTCTTTCCTAAAACAAGGAGATCAGTGAAATCTGTTAATGACAGCCACATGCGCCCCAACAAAAACACACAATAATCTGAATGAGGTATACAATTGTGCCCCCATGGTCATATGCAGTAGCAGCAATATGTGGCCCACACATTATGGCAAGCAGTTTTAACATATAATCAAACCACAATATCATCTGTAATTACATTTTAGATTTCCACAATAGCATTTCTACTGGTTAAAATTGTATTCTTACTAGATATCCTCAATAACATTTTTACTAGTATTTTAATCTGCAATTGTATTGTTTCTAGTCATAATTCTAATTGTAAATATTTGAAATTGCATTTTACTAGTAATAGTACCGATTGTTGATATCTGTAATGTCAGAATGTATTTTGGATAGTCAAAATTACATTATTGGTCATTTGGAATGTTTCTTTCATTTGGATATCTGAAATGTAAGTTTCGACTAGTAACAATTGTATTGTAGATATCTGAAATGGGAGTTCTTCCTAGTCATAATTATATTGCAGGCACCTGTAATGTTCATTCTGGATAGAAAGAATTATATTGTGGATATCTGAACTGAAAAGCCCCATACAGATTAATAGGAAATGTGATGTCATTTGTACTAGCAAGAATGACATTGTGGAAAACTGAAATGACAATTGTAGATGGGAAGAATGTCATTGTGGATATCTGAATTGTTCTTCTTGACTAGGAATAATTGAAATAGGGATATCGGCAATAAATATCCAGTCTTGCTATTAACTGTTCAAATGGCTTGCCATAGACACACTTAATAGCTATTTCTGTCAGGTACACCAGTCAATGTTCAGGTCAGACATTCTTCCCTCCAGAACAACCAGAATTCTGCAAGCAAGATTTGATCAAGATGCTTGAAACAGCCTGTACATTCATGATACAAACAGCCTTTACATTCATGATACAAACAGCCTGTACATTCATGATACAAACAGCCTTTACGTTCATGATGCAAACAGCCTGTACATTCATGATACAAACAGCCTTTACGTTCATGATGCAAACAGCCTTTACATTCATGATGCAAACAGCCTTTACATTCATGATGCAAACAGCCTTTACGTTCATGATACAAACAGCCTGTACGTTCATGATGCAAACAGCCTTTACGTTCATGATGCAAACAGCCTGTACATTCATGATACAAACAGCCTGTACATTCATGATACAAACAGCCTGTACATTCATGGTACAAACAGCCTTTACGTTCATGATGCAAACAGCCTGTACATTCATGATACAAACAGCCTTTACGTTCATGATGGAAACAGCCTTTACATTCTTGATGCAAACAGCTTTTACATTCATGATGCAAACAGCCTTTACATTCATGCTACAAACAGCCTTTACATTCATGATACAAACAGCCTGTAC